>OZ025250.1:15326983-15491983 GCA_964019135.1 Arenicola marina
CCGTGGCAACGACCGCCAGCGGGGTGAAGGTCTCGTGAATCAAGCCCCTGGCGAGACTTCAGAGAGTTCAGCTTCAAATCTACCCCCCCTCCCCCCGCCCCCGACCCTGTGACGTCACAAGGTGTCATTGGCTATCGGAGGGGAGAGACAGCATAAACTCATATGAATTACTGTATGAGTGAAGTGCGTAGTTTGTGTTGCAAGTCGAACCTTTGCTTGAAGCTTAGATGATTAGTATGAACAATGCTTCTTGGTGAAATCTGATCACGTGGTCCCTGTTTGCTTCACTGGGGACGTAACCGCAAAGGAATTTGTTCATGAATGTCTTACGACATCTATAGACTGATCCAGTGCATGTGGAGGGGGTGGGGGTTCACAGGTTCCGACAAATCCTGTCATTATAAAACATGACGATGGCCAAACTTAAATAACCAGTGTATTACATGTCGTCAAAATTACTTATAAACGACTTATAAAGTTCGTGTGTGACGACTAGTTACCTTGCTGGATCGTCAGTTATATAGTATCCTTATTTGGACGTAATGTTGATGTAACCAGTACGACAAAGATCGATTTTGGTCAAATATTCCATGGCATATTGTGTCTGTTTTGTGGGTTTGAACAAAATGGCTGCAGCCATATGATGTGAGTCAAGCTGTTGTTGGTCTTGTCCCCTGGTGTGGGAGTTCCTAGGCGTCCCAGTGTTCGCAGACAAACAGACGATCGCGTGTTAAAAGCGCTGAAAATTGATTTAATCTTCCGTAGTTTTCGGACGATATGTATACAGAATGTACAAGGACAGTTTACCATACCATACCATAGACGCTTTATATATGAGCCAAAGATCATGCGTACATAACTATACCAAGTATATAAGATTCATTGGCTTCGCAGGTCGTGGGTATGACTCCTGACACCTCGCATTTGGGGCAAGTTTTACACAACCCAATTTCTTTCATGTGCCCCAAAGCGGCCTAGAACTGTTCATTGACCTCGTAACATAGGGACTTGTGTGACATGTCTGCGACCTACATTCTTTATACTATGGCGGGCGACATACAATGACTGATACCGGAGGGCGAAATGAAAATCCACTTACCGGAAGCCCAAAGAAAGCAATATCCAACAACAACATCTACTTGCCAAGTTTCCATGAAGTGACGACAGGCGTAATGGCGAAACGAATAGATTAACTTGAACGCCTGTCCGATGGCACATGGTGTCATGGTAAAATAGGTTGATATGGACAAGATTAGATAAGATGAGATCAAAGTGATATTTACCATTATTAATCACCGGCAGATTTAGGCCTGTGGGGTGGTGTCCTCGGTGTGAGATCTAGCCTTATGCTGGAAACTAGGCGATAAAAAGGCACGTGCTCCCTTTTCTCTAAATAGAGTAGCAAGGTGTCACCATATAAACCGAATTTCGTGCCCCCCCCCCCCCCCCGCCCCGCACCGCTTTTGTAGAATCCTGGATCCGTCACTGAAGATGTTGATATTTTGTGGTACTGTGAGCATGGTTAACCGTTCAGTGTTCAGTGGTATATGTTGTGTTGTGAGCAGGGTGTCTGTCGGAGCGGTTTTGAATAATAATTTAGACCAGCTATGATGATGAAGATATTTCTTGCCCCGCTCCCAGGAATCCACCGTCTCGTTTGATGTGCCTTAAATGTGTGTGATTATGGGCAAAGCTGTGGCCTTTTTTATGCTCATATTAGTATACCATAGACATCTATTAATATCATATATACATATATAGACATATTTAAGCTATATACGTATATATAACTATTTATGCCATAAACATATATGCATAAATATTTATGCTGTACATGTATAGATATATATACCATATACGTATATAGTTGCATACTTATTTCCATGCCGTATATAGAAACAAATCTAGATATACACCATGTCTATTACAGTCCCAATGGCAATTAAAACGCGCCTACTAACAATTGAAACGCCCTCTGCCGATAGGAGAGTGCACGGTTACGTGCCTGGTTTCCTGTCTTTCTATGAAATCACGTGGCACTTTGTGCAACCCACCGGCCTCGAGTAAAGGCCAACATACAGGGGTGCGGGATGCGGGAGGGGGGGGGGGGGGGTACTGTATCTAGAATATCTACGATTCGATGGTCGTGCATCTGCTATAGCAACAGTCAACATTACGGACGTGATGTGCTTTGAAGATTAATTTTAGCGGCACTATTGTGCCTTTCGTACGGAATTTTATATTCGAAGCAAAGTGCGTAAGGCATTTCTGGAGTGTTAACTAAAGGTGCTGATATAGGTAATGGGTGGGATTGGATGGAATAAGTGATCTTATCAGGCTGCGCCCCTGCGACCTACATCGCATTTGATGACGTCACGTGGAATACATTTTTTCGTCACATGATTGGATAAAACAGTGACGTCAAAGAATGATTGACAGCCTGTATCGGTCTATTGGTGATGATAAACGATAAATATGTGTATTCAGTACTTTGGGCACAACGCCCATAATACAATTTACGACACAGTAGTCAGTTGGGTCACGTATGCTTACATTACAGTTACGGCGATGCTTGGAAAGAGTCACCCAGTGTGAATGCTTTGTGAACAAAAGTGGCTACGTTGCTAGGACGGTTTCCTTTTTACTGCCAATTAGTCTTTTTTTTTTTTCAGTTTCGCATCATGACCTGAAGCATATATGTATAATGACAATTTTTTTCTGCTGCAAGCTATGCCATGTTAGTGTGTATTTGTGATGTTTACCTCTACATTTATACATGTCATTATATTGTCTGCGTAACAAATACGCGTGTTTCTCACGCTGTTGATCTATAACTTGGACGTCATCTTTGTCGTGAAAATTGACGTGTTTGTGAGAACGAGATAGTCTTGACAGCTTGACCATTAACGCCGTGCTTCGGTGGTGTATGATGCTGGTTGTTGCTTCTAGGGGCGCCAGCGGACATTCATGATGGAGATTGATCCCATGCGAAGTGCGTTGTGGTGTTTTGGGCTAAAGATGGGACGCTAACGAAATAAAAGCCAATTTGTAACTTAGCCAGATGGTTGGAGTCATTTTCCGCCACACCACAACCTTACCGCTTCACCTCGCACATAGTGGTCTCAATGTGCAAGGATTGGTAAGAACAATTGGATTAATAATATAATTTATAGCAATACTGTTACCTTATTAAGGGGGTTGGGGGGATACCCTCTAAGGATCGGGAATCCACAAGAATTAGGGAGAGTAATATCAAATCTCCAAGATGAGGACTGCTCAAGACCGGGCGCGAAAAAAACGCCTCAACTTTGATATCGCGAATATCGACGAATTCTCAGACTGCTATAACGGATCGCGGTAAATAGGCAAATTAGAGTTTTCGTGTTGAACCAGGAATTGTACGGATAGTGATCAGTATAAATAGCCAACAGCCAATCGCGAATCTCCAAGAATTCCTGGATGCCAATCGAGGAGATCGGAAAAGGGATTCTCTCCGCTTTTTATTAACTGTTGTAGACCCTATTGCTGATGTTGGTTTACATGACATAACATGCATAACACACAACGCTCCTGTCTTATTCTCAGAGCCTGTATATACGGAACTGCGAAAACTGCCTTATTTCGCAATCATTTAGTGAGACCCTTTGTATACATAAGGTTTGGGATGGATAGATGGCGACACGCGACATTGCTGTTTGGAAAACTCGACATCGGCCTCCAAGGTTTGGACACCAATAAGTTCAAAATTTTACACCAACACAGCTTTAGGGCCCCAGAGGGGCTTTTTCGACACGGCGACACGGCGATTTTTAAAATTCGACAACGCGACATTGGGATTGCCTTAGAATCGACATGCGACATAAGACTTAGCGAAACGCGACATGGAACTTTTCTTAAAATCGACACACGACATGGACCTTTTCTTAAAATCGACACGCGACATGGACCTTTTCTTAAAATCGACACGCGACATGGCTACCCCCGCTCAGGGGCCCTAGCTTTACGTACATGCAGTTGTTTCTAAAAAAAATCCGGCAGCGACATTGCGTGATTCGAAAATTCGACAGACGAAATTAGACACCGAACCAGTTTGCATTATTTCAGAAAAATATATTTAAAACAAATAGCACAAGTGAAAATGTATATGTATATATACAGATCTAAGCTCAATTTTAGATGAAACCTTACAGTGGATGTGAAAATCTTAGTAGATGACAATTTTATAGTAAGCTTAAATGACAATGTTTTTATAGTAAGCTTAGATGGCAATTTTTTTATAGTAGATGACAATTTTTATAATAGATGACATATTTTATAATAGATGACAATCTTTATAGTAATGTTGCGGACAATCGTTATAGTAGTGTTGCGGACAATCTTTATAGTAGATGACAATATTCATAGTAATCTAGATGATAGTCTTCATATTAGCTGACAGTCTTTATAATACCACACACTTTGTCATATCATTCATTATTTGAATCAAAATACTTGCCCTGGAACCAATTTTTCCGTGCCGATTATAAACAAAATGGACCAGTGATGGAACACCTGATTAAACCACGCAAGCATTATCTTTTCATTGCTTCTTAGAAAAAACTAAACTACATAACGTGAATGGCCGTTATTTTGACTTGAATTGAGTTTTTTGTATGGCGGTGGGGTAGGGGTGGGTGGCATATGTAATTTACGAATGTATTAGGAATATTTTGTTATCCTGACCTTGGCCTAGGTTGGAAGAGAGAGATGGAGAGAGCGGAGGAGTGAGAGAGAGAGATAGAGAGAGGGGGGGGGGGGGGGAGGGGACCCGTGTAGGCCATATAGCCAGAAAGAAATTAAATGCTGACTTCATTGATGAAATCATTGTCATAGCGATGATGACGTTGTATCTTCGAAAGCTCTTGTTACCGCGGTGACGTGACAAGAGAAATGCATACTATAACGGCTTTGCATTCATCATAACGTTACATGAACACTGGTAAGCGATAGGCTAGTAGCCCAATGTGACGTTCGCATGGGGCTACTGGACTACAAATTAACAACCATGGAAAGTCACTTAAATCCTATTCTGTCTAAACTTCGCCGTAAGGTGGATATGGACAGGTTCATATCGTGCTGCCTCAGCTGGGCACGCAAACCGGACAGTTGCACTATTTCTCCGCGCTGCAGCCTGTTAGAGATTTCCCGGCGAATCACTTCTAAATCAAACTCGTCAACCGTGGATGGTCTGCCTTGCTTTTGAGCAACTGCGGTGGCATCTGAAAAAATATTTTTTGTCAGGATTGATAGGGCACACCATTGGGTGTCTTCTGCATCTCATAATCATGTTAATCCCTGTTGTACGATTGTCAAAGCACAAGGCAAAGGTGCGGTAGCCTCATGGGGTTTCAAAGTAAAAGTTACTGATGGATGGTGGGATTTGACGCACACCCCCCCACAATCCCTCCAATACTTTGAATATCCGTTATCCTGCCACTCGGGGGTAGAGGGGGCACTATATTACTACGGTAGTAGGGGTGCATGTGCCGCCCATGCCATAGGGGGCGTATGGAGAACGACAGAAAAGGGCAAGATTTTTTGGTCACTGACAGATAAATATCAAAATAGACAATAGGGATAGATAGAAAACTATATGATGCCTAATAAGTTTAACACTTTCGACATCAATTGAAATATGTAGTCCAGAGCTGCAATTTTGTTGAATACACATCTCAGAAGGGCATATTGAGAGACATTGCAGATTTCTGCTCCGAAATTGAGAAAAAGAGGCGAAAATGTGCCACTTGGGTGGTACATATATACATACATAAATATAATCGGTACCCCCCACCCACCATCATCTAGCCCTGGGTCTTGGCCACGTTTTTACGAAAGTAAGCTTATAGGCCTATTACAATTTCTTGACCAAAACAGAAGATCATAACGTCTTGAATATGGGATGCGAAATCTTGAACTCACCGTTCACGTTATGATCCTTGAGACGTGCATGTCGCAGTTGGCCTGTTGTAATACCCAAGGCGGTGCAGGTCCTCTCACTCAGTCGGTTCAACGAAATTATCAAACCGCTCTCGCTCTTCTCACGTTCAAAAAATTTAAACACGTTTAAGATAAGCTGTTGCGCGTCCATTTCAAGAAATATGGCGTCTGCTCTGTACCCACGATAGCGACACTCGCCAGATGGCGCTGCCCTGAAACAGCGCCATGTAGAGATTGGGCCAGAGACGTCACGGAAAATATGCAAAACCGGCCGCGCAATACATGAGACATGTGAAACGACGATTGCAAAATGGCGACAACAACAAGAAAGCAGACGTCTGCTAGCATGGGATTAATAGGCTAAATGCTAATTGTTGAAAGGTTGAGTTGTGAATATTGCATTTTCTAACACCGGAAAGTTTATAGGTAAGATTTCAGACAGTTTTTTTAACATCGAAGCGTACATTTTTTCACAATTTGCAAATTTCGACCTGCGCAGACTTTTGACTTTGACTTTTTTAGTAGCCCCATGGCCATGTGAGGTTCGCCACATGGCAATGCACAAACATGCACAAACATGCGTGGCGAGAAACGGTGTTGATGGCGAGAACTTTTTGGAGTATGGGAATAGTTTCTGGAAGTATGTATCTATCAACTTACTTTAATATTTTGGTTAACGTCAATCATAAGTGTCCGGTTGGGACAAACAACTAAGCAGCTTTCACCAATTTGTCTGCTGGTCGCCGAAATATTATTTTATATGAGTAAAAGGCATATTTGCAGGTTTTTGATCTAGACCCCACGATATAATAAGCATCGGTTTTTATGAATGAAGCGTTCGCACTTCTTCCGAAAATACTGTTTTGCGTCGGGCGTTTCGAGGTTTTCAACGTTTACAGTTCCTTAGCAATCATCAGACGAGGTGGCTCGAAGCGATACGTACGGCGGCAGAATACATGCTCCGGTTGCCTGGATTCCTCCACTTCTTCTTCTTCACCCTCACTATCTTTAATTCCAAGTAATCGTGCGCATCACTGCATCTCGATCGATGCGGAAGGACGCTGATCCTCCTGTAGACGCCAAGCTCAAAAGACGCGTTTACCGCATTGCGCAACAAAACCGGTTCATCTTGTGACGTCACGAATCAATGAACAAATTGCCCTTGTTTATCTTCTACTTTTTTTAAGTAGGTATGTGATAAAATGGCTAATATTTTTAATATTTTTGGCGAATAAATTCGGTGCTTATGGAATTCGTCGTTCGTTAATTAAAATTCGTTGGTCCGGAAAAGACTTATGCTCCAACATTTTCTTCGCGAAAATATAACCGAAACAACCCTGTGTTGACACACTTTCTTGATGTCAGAAGAACAGTTTTACAACTGCGAAGCTGACATCCATAAGTCAGTGACAGCCAGAACCAAACACAAGATGATTACAGTCTTTTTAATAGATTGAGCAAATTGCCTTTAGAAGTACAAATTTCAAATGATGAACAGTGTTTTGTAATGAATGGTTAGCGTATACACATGTATCTGAAGCGCATATAAACTGCATACGTGCACATGTACATAATATAATTGTAGTCCATTCGTCAACTTCGGATAATCGCAACTTTTTGGCTGACAAACGGAGTTGCAAATAAGCGGAGTGCACTGTAGTACTTTATTATCTTTGGTAGCCTGAACGTTCAGACGTTACAGTTTGACAGCCTGCTACAGTCACAAGAACAAGTGTCAAGACTGTAACGTCTGAACATTCAGGCTATATCTTTGGTAGCTTTGACCCTTGGACACACAGGTATTGAACGTAAATTAAGCCGCAAAGCTAAATTAGATGGAACAAATTATACATAGATATCGACTGAAAATATTATCACGTTTAGGCCGACAGATGCTTACTTGTATGCAAAATTAAAACCTTCAAATAAGGATTGATATTTAATCCGGAATTGCCGAAAAGACTGCATGTTTAGCGACCGCCGGCGGCTGACCAGGGAACCAGCGCTCAGCCACCTGGCGGAGGAGATTGCTAAATGGAAAATTGAGGTCAAGGCCGTATGACGTAAAATCGCGCTCAAACATCTTGAAAAGTAAACAGGGGTAAAGGGAACGCTCAAGATACTTGACGATTAAATGAACTGCATCGCGCCATCAACCAAGTAAAAGGTGAGATTTGCAATGTATGCAATGTATGGTGTGATGTAAGCTGATGCAATCCTATGAATGAATTTCACACAACGATTCGCTGCACATGCTGCAGCGCCGAGAATACCTAGACTGCGTCAGTGTATGTAGACAGTGTAGCCTGGCTGTAGGCCTACTCAGTTTAAAGAATCTAATACACACCACAGCCACACTGCCCACAGGCACAGGCACAGTAAACACAGGCACAGGCACAGTAAACACAGGCACAGGCACAGTAAACACAGGCACAGGCACAGTAAACACAGGCACAGGCACAGTAAACACAGGCACAGGCACAGTAAACACAGGCACAGGCACAGTAAACACAGGCACAGGCACAGTAAACACAGGCACAGGCACAGTAAATCGACTGACACAGAGGGGGGGGGGGGGGGGGGGGTCTGCACCGCCTACTAATAAATGCTTATTAGTAGGTAGCCTTGGGAGACCCACTCTGTTCCGCCGTTGGGTCTCGGTTCCAGCCTGGGTTTCGCACGGGGACTTTTAAACAGAATAGGCGCATTTGGAAATTCTGAATCATCTGGAGGCACACTGGGGCTAAATATCATATTTTTGTATAGATTAATCTTTTACCTATCAAATTCTTCCAAACAATCAAAAAGATTGATCATCTATATCTGTGTCTGCAAGATGATTTACGAAGCACCAACATCCGAACCGGGCGCCATTCTTGTTTTTGGCGCGTGCTGGTGCCTGTGAATGCAGCCTGGTTCCAAACTTTAAATTCTCTGTGAGAGAGGGCGCTGCTATCGTCCTTAACTGCAAAGTGCCCGTCTGACAGCGCCATCTAGCGAATAGTCGTAGGCTGGGAACCAAGTTGCATTCACCAGGTACCAGCATGCGCCAAAACAGATATGGCGCCCTGTTCGGATGTTGGGCATCCGTAAAACGTCTTGCAAACACACATACATGTGATCAATCTTTTTGATTGTTTGGAAGAATTCGATAGCTACAAGATTGATCTATACAAAAATGTGATATTTAACCCCAGTGTGCCTCCAAATGATTCAGAATTTCCAACTGCGCCTATTCTGTTTAAAAGTCCCCGTGCGAAACCCAGGCTGGAACCGAGACCCAACGGCGGAACAGAGTGGGTCTCCCGAGGCTAATTAGTAGGCGGTGCGAACCCTTCCACCACCCCCCCCGCTGTGTCGGTCGATTTACTGTGCCTGTGCCAGGCTGTGGGCACATGACATGTGCAGACGCCCTATACAGGAAATGAAAATCAGATTGGGGGGGGGGGGCCTCTGCTCCCCCCCACTCCTCTCTCCAGGGTATTAGCCAGAGACCCGCCTGCCCACCAGATGGGCGGGCAGTCTGAATTTTGGTGGGCAGATTTTCAGTTTGGCGGGCAGTCACATGCTGTTTACCCGCCCAAAAAGAGCCTTTTGGTTAGGTCATTTAGAAGAAAATCATAGTGCTCAGAATTTTATACGAACACTTTGCTTACCAGCTGACATTTTGGCTGGCAACCAAAAAAATCTGCCTAATACCCTGATACACAATACCGGCCAGATGGGCAGGCAGATTCAATTGTGGGCAGGCAGTTTTTCTGGCGAATGGGCCAGGGTAAATGCCCGATGTACTTCCGATCCTTCCGTTTTTATGCCGATCAGGCCGCCATGACAGTACTCAAATCTTGCCGCGCGTATAACTGTCCGATCGGCATAAAAACATCTGGCTAGTTGGCAAAAGGATGTAATATTCACTTTGCATACACCATATTGTCCTGAAAACTGAGTATAATATCAATGAACATGTATTTTATCCATATTAACCTAGCCCAGAACCCTAGGCTGTGTGGGCTGAAACACAGCCTAGTCACATTCCATAGTAAAATTCTGGTCTGGAACAACCCCATTTCAGGGTTGTTTGACTTTGAGCAAGTGTAGCTCTGATTCTCCTTTGCTGTCTGAAAAGTTTGATAACAGAAACAAACCTTAATCCTTTTCTTATTACTTCTTGACAAGTAATGACTAATCATATAAATAACCTTTCTTAAAAGGCAAAAATAGTCCACTCTGTCACCAAAATTTCATATGAAAACATGTGTTTTCACTGACCCAATGACTGGGTCCCTGAACAATGAACCAATTAGCATGGCTTATAATTGCATGTGATGACCTTGCACATGTGCAGTGATCAACTTCCTGTAAAAAAAATGGTGGCATGTTGTTGTCCATTTTTATGCCAGTAGGCAATTATGGATCCTTTTGAAGAGTTCAACAACCTTGGAAGAGTTCATACACCAGTAATTATATGTAGAAAAGAACTTTTACATTGTTGAAACTAATAATGAAAGCTGTACTTAAACAATTCAATTTGTCATGTGAAGTTGATTTCTCACTATAGAATGCTACCATGGTGTACATCCATGAAGGCCGCGCGGCGTAAGGGCCGCGCGATCTCCCCACCCCTTACATTGGGGTGGAGGGGGTGGGGGGGGGGGGTTGGCGGAGGCGCCGATGCGTCGCGGCTGTGGGCGAGGTGTGAATTGGGTCTGCAGGAGATTATGCCTGATACCTAAACAGGGAGGCTTTATCCCATTGTTCAGTTGTTACACCATGATTAGCTCTGATATCAAAACATCCACCTTGGTGGTGGTCTTGATGTCTGAGCTACACCAGGATATCCTTGATTCTTTAAGATTTTGTAAAGATACTTTAAAGATTAACTACCAGACTTTGCAGCCAAAGATTTACTGCTTATTTTGGAGCATGATAACATGTCCTAGACAATGAACTTTAATGCAAATGGAATACATGTAGTTGGCAGCATTTGTTACAAATGGTAAAGAGTATTTACGTTTGATGTTATTGTCAATTCTCTTGATTCAAGGTTGATATCAGGATAACAGGTGATCAAAATCAAACCTTTTTTTTTCCACCTGATTAAAACTACCAGTACTAAAAATAATTGATCTGGATTTTGGAACTACATGTAAGGTGATGTAAACTGTTAACAACTTAGAACAGCAAGTTTTCTCATTAGAAACCTTTGAATTCTTCAAGTGGAAGTGATGTATTTTATTGTGTAGTAATTCTGTGGCTCACAAAGACATCCGCTCCATCCCCGGCAGACAGGCCCAAACCAGATGGGTGAAAACAACAGACCAGCTCAAAATGAGCTCACCACCATGTATATAACCAGCTAGACTGCCAGATAACTCAAAAACTCAACTCAAGTCTGCATACTATAATTGGATCAAACCACATATTTAGTGTGAAATAAATAAGAGATACTTAGATGCTTCATGTTAGATACTTTATGCATCTGGCATAGCAAATGAATAAATATTATAATATAACCCTTTACCATACCATCAAAATTTAGAAAGCAAGCACTGCTACTTTTTTTACTTTTAAAATGATAATGGATATGAGAGTAATACACTAAATATTATTTATACTTGAGATATTAAGTTTTTGATTCTCTTCATGAAGCTGCAATTAGATGCATACAATTTTTGTCTACGATGCATACTATACCCTGTATTGCACATAAAAAGGTAAATTTAATATAACTATTTAATCTCATGAAGAGAGAGAAGACTGTGAGAAGACTTAATTGTTTCAAGTATTAGATATAATAATGATAACATGTACAAGCTGATACAAGTTTATAGAAAATTAAAGCTATATCTAAAGAGGTTTTTACTCTCAAATCAAGCCAAATTGGCAATATTTCATTGTTTGATTGCACTGTTTGAATAATGCATTCTTGTCACTAAACTTCATTCTCTAAAACTGTGTCATCAATTGTTAGAGTGTAAAGTAATTTAACTTATAAATTGTCTACAATTTCTAACATTAATTTGTTTGGGCTAAAAGTATTTAAATGGCATGTCAGAGACATATAGGTTTAAAGGTTTAAGTTTGAAATGCATGCACAATTTTCTATCTTAACCATATAGGCCTAAATCCTTACTATCTATTGCTATTGCATGATGAATCAGATACCTAAACATGTAACACCTAGCTATTTCAATGTATAGACAGGTCAGCCAAGTCAGACAACTAAGCAGGCACCACCCAACTCTCCCCATCCCCCAGGTATTAATTACAGACCTAGATTCTATAACAACACTATCATAAACTGGCCTAACAAGATCCCCTCCACCTGCAGCTGCTGTCTAGAACTGAGACCTTTGTCTAGACTTGATGTGAAGCTGCAAAGCTGATAACAACCATCCCCCCCACCTCCGCTACGCATCCCGCCGCCCCACCCTCCCCACCACCCCTATCCTTCGTCCACACCACCCCCAAACTTCCGCGCGGCCCTCACGGCACGCGGCCCTTATGCCTGACATCCGCTACCATAGCCATGGATTCATGGCTAATATAAACCACTCTTTTTAACATAGCCCCACCGTAATCTGTAGATAGGAAGAAGATCGGAGTGATCGGAAGTACATCAGGCATTTACCCTGGCCCCTGGCTGACAGATACTCACTGACTTAGCTGCAGACTCCCCAGAGGGGTCTGCGGCTATCACTGACTCAGCTGCTGGCCTGTTTACCCACCTAAAAAAGGGCTTTTTGCCTTTTGGTCACGATATCTGGAAGAAAATCATAGCGCTCATCTATAAGCTTATGTTGGCTGATGGGGACAAGAACTGCATGCTGCTGTTTATTTAATTTTAAATTGTATGCTCAAAATGTAATAACTTGATTGGCTGACGCAATATTATTTGTGTATACTGAATGCAAGGACTGCATGCTGCTTTTTATTTAATTTTAAATTGTGAGCTGAACGCTTTTATTTTAATGTCTAGAACTTTAGACTGTAAAAATTTTGCTAATACCTTAGCTGCCTTCTCCCCTGTCCATGGTCAAATTGTCCCATGGTCAAATCATCCAGCTGACGAAGTAGGCCTATACAAATATGCATAGTCTTGAGAGACCTACCCCGTAACCTTGATGTCACAGAATGAGTCTTCCTGAAATAAAATATGTGATCATATCATTTAAAAATCACATGCCAAGAATTTTTTTTCGCTTTATGAGGTATATCAGGTGAAATCAACCATATTAATTTAAATACAATACAAGATAGTTGCACAAACTAATTTCGCAGTCAATATCTCACAGAATAATGAACAGTGAACAGATGCAGAGGGATATAAAGCAGTGAATAAATTTGCTTTTTTCTGGATAGCCCACAGGCCTTCATGATTTAAATTCAAGACATCTTTTAACCTGGGTGAACCACAATCAAGGTGATTATTAGCAGTCATGAAATAAAACTTGTTGTATCCCATTAAAAGTTTACTACATTACAACATATCAGTCCAGGGTTCAGAATCTGTATGTTTATAGCACAAGCATAGATATGGTGAAAATACATGCTTTGCCATGGCTTGAAGGGTAGGCAGGGGTATGTACACTACAATCTACAGTCATAGCCTTTGAATATTACACAATGATCTGTCTTTCAAAGACATCAGTTAAAAAATACTTCATCATAGTAAGGTACATGGAATAACAATTTTGTCCTAAAATGCTTAACCTTTTTGGTATGATTTACTTACTTGAATACTGTTTGGATTTGGGGGTGCGTACACTACATAAGGGTATGTACATTACAATCAAACTTCATGTGTGCATATCTAGGGAATACATGTATAACAATATTGAACTCAATCTTTTTCATGGATAATAACATCATTATAGAATAACATAGAGGCGGTAATAAAACAATTAATTACTTCATTTATCTTGTGAGTTCAGGAGGGTGTATGTACACTACCGGGGTACATAATTTTCAGCATATTTTGACTATTGTCATCAAAGTGGATTTTCATTTCACTGAAGTCTTTGCTTGATATTAGTCATTTATAATTGTTTTTTTTGCAAGTGTAATAGTAGATTTTGATTATTCATACAATGGCTTTATTATATTCATATCACCCAATCCCAAATCATTGGGGTAAATGGATGTTTTCGTAACAAACACCAAATATAAATTGACTGATAAATAAACATTATTGTCTCACTATTGCATCAATATTATTACTAAAATTAAATGGACTGAACATTTAGATATTTAAAATAAACACTTGTAATAAGTTTTGACAAAATGCTTAGATTTTAATATTTCTTTCTTTAATTTGGTTTTGGAGTAGCCCAATGAATATTTTACTTACTGGTACAAGCTTTATTTCTTACACTGTAAAATATTTTAAATATCATGCAACAGTGTTATTTTTGACTTTTGACCAGGATTGTGATTTACTTATTTGACATGGAGAAGAGGTTGGTAATATAAAAAATACAGATCATATTTGCTTTAAATAACTTTAAGTATGAAGAAATATTATCTCAAAAAAAGATAAAATTGCAAAGTATGGTGTATGGGGCCTGTTTTCTCTACTTCAAACATATATTTTTTTATTTACTATTTACTATAATTTATCTTAACATGCTTAAAGATACAAATATGTGGGGCACTTATTTTGACTGATGAAATAATATAAATCTATTGAATATCAACATTATGCAAAATCAGATGTTGATGTAGTAAATAATTATTTATTGTCAGGAGTTTTGTTACATTGTTGGTATTGACTTTGTTGCCCTAATTTTGATACCTTAGCATGCTTAGGATAGTTCAGATTTATTCATATGATCATATTACTTATCTGTGGTTTTAATCAGGTTGGGTATTGAAAATTAAGCTAATAATGAAATTAAATTAATCAGTATAAGTACCGTAATTTCTGGGGTATAAGTCGCACCCGCAGATTGTGAGAAATATTTAGACTTGAGCCATATATAAATCGCACCGGTGTATAAGTCGCACCTTTGACGTGAGATTCACCCGTGCGTTGAAGCACTGTGCCACTGTGCCATGAGACGCTGCTGCAATTGCATTTACATCGTTTTTTTTATGACACCAAGTGTGACCACCACTGTTAACTATTGTCCATGTAATGGCGTTTAGCTCAGCGTTCACACCAATGACAATGTCTAAGGATAGCAGGTTGCTTCCTGTGTTAATGTTTGTTGTCACAGGCCGTACAAATTGACGTGTGTTTCTTTAATGGGTACTCGGGCCAGTCTCAGCGGAACCGGCTTAACACGCGGATTAGGCATTGTTTATATAGGTGGTTGTCATGTTGCGTGGTCAGTGAAGCTGTAGGGAGGGGTTAGAGTTGGTGGTCCATCGTCATCGTTGGCAGGGTGCCCAATTTTGACTTGATTCATAGAGTGGCGGGGCATAGTTCGGGGAGCCGCAGTCGATGATCTAACAACTGCAGTCTTAGACTAAGTTAGCAAGACAGAAAGTTGATACCGGGTAGGCGCGACGAGACAGTCGGTCTACAGTGGAAGAACGACCCCCGTTCACACACGGCCGGTCAAATAGGTAGGGAGGTAGAGGGGGGGGGGGGTACCCGAGAGACAAGCCTGGACTTGATTCATATATAAATCGCACCGGTGTATAGGCCGCACTTCTCGGCCGCGAGAAAAAAAGGTGCGACTTATACACCGGAAATTATGGTAGTCCCTGCATTTTACAATACAATATACATTTAATAAAGAAATGCTGCTAGATAAGGCAGCTAGGTTCAAGCATCATAGCATGCAAAAAGCAACCACAATATGCATGTTTAGCCAAACATCAACAGTCAAACGTGTCTGGCTCTCTCCTCTCACTTAATCATTATAACATCAACATCTAAAGACTTGTCTAAATCTGTGTTTGAACACATTCAAACGATACTGCAATGCTGATAACCAGGTCGCCAGCTCTGTGCCATTAAAATAGCATCGACAAGCTTGGCTTGCACCCCCTCCCCTCCCCCCCCCCCCCCCGCCCTAGGCATCGTCTATTGGGTCAATTATTTAGACGGCCTATTTAGACAGCCCTACTTATATCAAATGTACACAAAATATGTACATACCAATGACACACACTATTATATATAATAATCAAATTTATTGTACCAAAAGGCCTCAGGCCTACAATACAATAGGAAAAACATATATACAATCGGTCATACATTACTGTTGCAAAACACTGTTTAACGTTTAAATGCAGAATACACAAAGGCAGCCAAATTAGTTAAATTTTGGTCATCTAAACTTGAGACAATCTGTACATTGAATTGATCCTAAATGTATCTTATTTTCGACTTTATTAGTTTTGCCCTGATCATGATCGTCACCTCATCCGAGGTGAAATCAAGTTGAACGGTTACATAAAAAACGCAATTTCCGAAAATAATCAGAGCCGCTTACAGAATCAATCGTAAAATCGTCAATGTCATTAATTAGCAAGGTATAGACAGGTTCGTATTCACCAGCACTCTGACCCGTGCTGACCTGTGAGCAACAAGTAAAGTTTTCATGTGGATCGACCATGGCATATATGAATAGTCATATATTTACAAACATCTAAGGGTGACAAACCAAAGCGATTCTATTTGCCATCTCTCGAATGCTGTGGTGAATTATCTCTGTTATACCAGTCCGCACATTTCGGACATGTTCACTGTAGTCCTCAGACAGCCTCACACTGCTTTCATTTGGTATGCTCTTGGCACTGTGAAGACCTTAAGTCTTATGCTTCCACCTAAGAAACCGTACGATGATGGGACGCGGACGGCTGCTCTGTTTGTTCCCTGGGCGATGAGCCCGTTCGATTTCCCATGTGCGTCTGATCGAGATGGCCTTCTTGTCAGCCATGAACTGCCGTACCTTGCCGTATGTGTCATTCCAAGTTTCCTTTTTGTCTTCGGCTAGCCTGAAGAAAAGAAAAGTGTTTCTCCTGGTTTGGTCTTCAAAGACTGAGAGCCTCATTTCAACTGCCTGAGTCTGTGCATTCAGTTTCCCTTCCAACGCATTCACGGTCTCATTCAGATCACGACTGACCGTCATTTAAAACCTCAATGGCCGTAAAACAAGTGTCCACCTTCTCGTTCAAGGGGGGCCGGCGCGATAGCTCAGTGGGCTAGAGCGCTCGCACTGAGTGCTCTGGTCACCCGAGAGCCTCACGGCGTGTGGATGGATGGTTCGAGCCCTGCTGTGGCCATGTCTGTGTAGTCGCAGGATAAAGATCCCATGTCTTTCTTCGTAAAGAGTGGGGGGTTACCCCCGGGGACATGGCTCCACTCTCCCTTCCTTCTCCCATTGACATGATATGACCGAACGTGGTTAAAGCGTCCTGAATAACCAACCAACCAACCAAATTCTTCAATATTACGCATTTGCGCCTGAAGAGTGTCCTTCGCTTGTCGAATGTGGTTTAAGTTACCACGGGTATTTTTAATGACACCCATGAATTTAGAATGTCTCTTGTGTCCGAGCCTTTCAACTCCAGTTCAGGGTCGTCATTTTCAGCGTCCCCCTGTTCCTCCAGCTCACCGTACCGCCAGGCCATCCTGTACACTCAGCGTGCACTGTCCGCTGGTCAGCAGTGCGTGACCCTCAATGGCCGCTCGCTTGGCCAGTGGACTGACCTCACTACTCTTGGAAATATTGTTTTCTCCTCTGTTGCACGTTGTTCTTCTGCACCTATTGTCGAATATGTATCCACCTTTCAGTCGATGTAAGCACACGTTCATGCCTTGTTTAGCACATGCAATGCCGGATTAAGCCAATCAGGTACAGTATTGATTAAACCCTCTCACCTCAAGCAACATATATGATGAAGCTTATGAATAATAAATCGGTGGCATTTACTAGAGTGCAAATATCAGAGTTTCTCCTAGACTCTAATTGACTTGCAAGACATAACCAAATACTGGGTAAACCAGTTACAGTCTTGCACCACCCTTTTTAGCAGCTAAGAAAACTTTTAACATCTGTTCAGCACATGCAATTAGCCAGAGACCCATCGGATGGGTATGTGAGCCGAAAACGTCCGACTGCCCAAAACGGGCATAAATATGGTTTAATTTGTAGATCAAGGTCCGGAGGGTGTGACAAGTCCGATAAAGAGCAAAGTGGCCAATGCTGTACCGCTAACGCCTTTTCCATACTAAGGCTAAAGCTCAGTACATCGCTACCAAACGAGCGTATCGGGGCTTTACATCGGCAGATTGTGTGGGATTGAAACGTCTAATGTAACTGTTAGTTTGTTCCTAGCTATGTAGGACGTTTTGGGCAGTCGGACCTTTTCGGCGCCAACATGGTTAGGCTTTGCAGATACACGTATTGCCATCATTAGGCACTGCTTCATGTATTACACATTACCAGTATTACTTGGGGTGATAGGTTTGCATTTGTTCTAATATTGAATTCGTTTAAGCTATCAAGGTATAATTAATATTAGTAACTTGCGATTTATTATGAAGTGAGTCCAAGATTTGCTTCACGATACTAATGAAAAATTGATCAGTTAAAATATGTACACTTGGCCAAATGACACATCGGACTTTTCCAATGGGGGAGTATCGGAATTTCCTTTTCGGTGCCGGGTTCTGTAGAAACCGCAGTGGGGCCATCTGGTGAAGGAATCATCCATGCGTAACAATGACCAAAGTCTGCCCGCCACGCGTGGGTGACTTTGAGTTGCTCAACCAGTGGAGGGCAGCTCTGTACTATGTGGTGTACGGAATTCGGCAATGATTTGAAAATAAGCAAACCTCCCCAATTTGATTAAAGTTTGAACTAAGGAAGGGCAGGATACATGACCTTAATCTTCGCAAAAAAACTACCGGTAATACGAATTGAAGTGGTGGTTGGATTAAATTGCCTGGCATTGTGTTCATATGAATTGAGGTAAAGGTGGGATTAAGGTTTGTTTAAACATGCTGTAGTTTATCGGTGAGAAATGACTACGGATTTGGTCCATTTCCGTGGAGAGAGCGGTGGTATGCAGGAGGGGAGGGGTATGCTACGTTGTACAACATGACAGCCGGCATGCACATCTGTAAGGGATAGTTGGGGATACAACTTGACAGCCGGCATGCACATCTGTAAGGGATGGTTGGGGATACAACTTGACAGCCGGCATGCACACCTATAAGGGATGGTTGGAGATACAACTTGACAGCCGGCATGCACGTCTGTAAGGGATGGTTGGGGATACAACTTGACAGCCGGCATGCACACCTATAAGGGATGGTTGGGGATACAACTTGACAGCCGGCATGCACATCTGTAAGGGATGGTTGGGGATACAACCTGACAGCCGGCATGCACACCTATAAGGGATGGTTGGGGATACAACCTGACAGCCGGCATGCACACCTATAAGGGATGGTTGGGGATACAACCTGACAGCCGGCATGCACACCTATATGGGATGGTTGGGGATACAACCTGACAGCCGGCATGCACACCTATAAGGGATGGTTGGGGATACAATTTGACAGCCGGCATGCACACCTGTAAGGGATGGTTGGGGGTAGAACATGACAGCCTGCATGGATGCACACCTGTAAGGGATGGTCGGGACTTCAACCTGACAGCTTGCATGGATGCACATATGTAAGGGATGGTTGAGGTAGAACATGACAGCCGGCATGGATGCACACCTGTAAGGGATGGTTGAGGTAGAACATGACAGCCGGCATGGATGCACACCTGTAAGGGATGGTTGGGGTAGAACATGAGAGCCGGCATGGATGCACACCTGTAAGGGATGGTTGAGGTAGAACATGACAGCCGGCATGGATGCACACCTGTAAGGGATGGTTGAGGTAGAACATGACAGCCGGCATGGATGCACACCTGTAAGGGATGGTTGGGGATACAACCTGACAGCCTGCATGGATGCACACCTGTAAGGGAGGGTTAGGGTAGAGCATGACAGCCGGCATGGATGCACACCTGTAAGGGATGGTTGGGGTAGAACATGAGAGCCGGCATGGATGCACACCTGTAAGGGATGGTTGGGGATACAACCTGACAGCCTGCATGGATGCACACCTGTAAGGGATGGTTGAGGTAGAACATGACAGCCTGCATGGATGCACACCTGTAGGGGATGGTTGAGGTAGAACATGACAGCCGGCATGGATGCACACCTGTAAGGGATGGTTGGGGATGCGGAGAAGTTCGGGTAATATATTGATACATGCATATAGACTACAATAACTGATAAAATATTAACTTATAAATCGTTACTATATCAAAATGCAACTACAGATTGATAGCATCGAAAGGATTGATCTCTATATATCGTTCACATACTTAAGACATAATAAAATTAACAGACATAAATTGACAATTACAATAATAACAAGACAGTACCGACACTTGACAAAAAAAGACAATTCGCGGGTCCAAACTTAGCTTTGCTTCGAGTTGGCAGATAAAACGATGAATGTTCGTTTGATCTCCTTCCTGAATATCAATCGTTTTGCCTGAAGAATTATATTATTGATTGTTTCATTTCCTAAATTATCACAAACTGTATATATGTGGGTGGCGTGGCGTGGGATCGTTTGCACCACCATTCGGACATTATATGTGCGCATATTACATATGCGCGTATTCTTTATGCGCTTATTCTATATGTGCATATTCCGTATGCGCGTATTCTATATGCGCGTATACTATATGCGCGTATTCTATATGCGCGTATGCCATATGCGCGTATTCTATATGCTCGTATTCTATATGCGCGTTTCCGTGTAGTTTGCCTCATCGCCTTCTTGTGTTATGCATTACGAGAGCTTTCTTGTGTAAGTGTTTTCTCACTGAACACAAGTCATTTTATCGGGAGCGTCGATACTTTGCATAGCCTTTGTTTATCTGTGTGTGTTTTACTTCTTACAGAATGTGAAGTCAACCAGAGTAAGCTTTGGTGAGGAAAATATGTGACACTGACAATGACATCTTCGCCTGGGGTTCATCGCAGTCTACCAGACAATCCACACAGTGATAACATTCGACTTGTGGTAATACTTACAGCTTCACGGAGGAACATGGCCGAAATGGAGATCTGACCCACACGGAGGACCACGACACCAATCTTCCAGCCCAGGAGACGCAAAAGAAAGTGTTGACATTAAATCATTTAAGTAACTTATTTCAGGCAGCCGTAAATATAAAACTCAGACGTAACACCTGCATGTGTTGGTGAAGTGTGGTCTGCATCTTTAATGGCTCACTTGGAGACCGACGATAGAGAAATGCCTTTCACCAATAACACCGGTCTAACGACTCACGCGAGGACCCACACGGGAAAGAAACCATTCGCTTGCGAAGTGTGTTCGGCGGCTTTCGCATTTAAAAGCCGCCTAAAGATTCACGTGAGGACCCACACTGGAGAGAAACCATATATTTGCACATTATGCTCTGCGTCTTTCACGCAGCAGAGCTCGCTAACGACACATGTGAGGACCCACACGGGAGAGAAACCATATATGTGCACATTATGCTCTGCGTCTTTCACGCAGCAGAACTCGCTAACGACACATGTGAGGACCCACACGGGAGAGAAACCATATATGTGCACATTATGCTCTGCGTCTTTCACGCAGCAGAGCTCGCTTACGACTCACACGAGGATCCACACGGGAGAGAAACCATATGTTTGCAAAGTGTGTTCGGCGTCTTTTGCACTTAAGGGCGCGCTAAGGACTCACGTGACGATCCACACCGGAGAGAAACCATTGGCTTGCAAAGTGTGTTCGGCGACTTTCGCACGTAAAACCAGTCTAAAGATTCACGTGAGAATCCACACGGGAGAGAAACCATATATTTGCACATTATGCTCTGCGTCTTTCACGCAGCAGAGCGTGCTAACGACACATGTGAGAACCCATACAGGAGAGAAACCATTTGTTTGCAAAGTGTGTTCTGCATGCTTTGCACATTCGGGCACGCTGAATTCTCACTTGAAAACCCACACGGGAGAGAAACCATATATTTGCACATTATGCTCTGCGTCTTTCACGCAGCAGAGCGCGCTAACGTCTCACACGAGGACCCACACGGGCGAGAAACCATATGTTTGCAAAGTGTGCTCTGCGTCTTTCGCACGTAAGGGCGGTCTAAAGATTCACGTGAGGATCCACACAGGAGAGGAACCATTTGTTTGCAAAGTGTGTTCTGCATGTTTCACAGAGAAGAACTCCCTAGCGCGTCACTTAAGGATCCACACAGGAGAGAAACCATTTGTTTGCAAAGTTTGTTCTGCGTATTTCACACGGCAGTGCACCCTAACGCGTCACGTGAGGACCCACACGGGAGAGAAACCATCAGTATGAAAAATGTGATTTACGTTTTGTGCAAAGAACAGCGCGCTAAAGACAACGTAGAACCCACATAGAAGAGAAACCATATGTTTGCACATATGATTCTGCACCTTTCGCATGTGTCACGTATCACTTTTTTTCAGAACCTTAGTCAAGGATGCACACAGGTAAAAGACCTTTCGCTCGCACAGTGTTCGGTGTAGAACTGACTGGATATCGTTCTTATATATATTTCAAGCCGGTCATGTAGGTCATTAAAATGCATCCTTTTGAAAAATACTCGCCTGACGTGTTGGCTTAAGTAGTTGTGGGATCTCAATTTCTATACTATTTAAAAAAAAAAAAAAAAAAAATTCTATACGGCATGAGTGTTATATCTAATGTAAAATTGTGTTAAATCCGGTGCATTGTCAAATAAAGGTGTATCATATGGCCTAGCTGTGTGCAATTGTAAATGCAACCGATACAGTAAATTATTTAAGGCCCATCGACGACAGAAATGAAATACAATTGTTTCAGACCCGTTCTGTGCACACGACCTCGGGCCATGGAACCTGCTGGGACAACGACGCCCTGGATTAGATCTAATTTCGAACTAGGGACCTGGCCGCATAAGTTCGAAACGGCTGGGGCCGAATATTTTGCCCCACTTCATTCTAATGCCTGATTCTAGATCTAAATATTGCTCCCGTTGTGTCGAACCAAAGGAGCGCCTCCCACGAAGTCGGTATCTCCCGTTGTCCTGTCCCCGACTCGTCTCTCCGTTCCGTTCCGTTCCCCCAACTAACTATCCTACCCTAGTTATATACCCCCTGTATTTCCTGTGTTATTATAACTGTTGGTATAAATTCAGCCGACTGTAACAGCGTGACACGCAATAAACATTTGTGGATAACATTTGACCGGTTAATGAAGGTGTCACTTGGGATCAGTTCCAAAGTGTTAACAAACAAATAAGGGGTGAGGATAACAATCGTTGTTATGACAGTTAGTCAATCTAGAATTGGGCTCCTAGAATTATCGCTTGGCGTGTTATCTTATTGTTTATGTAATACATTAAAAGAAACTTAAATGGGCGTGTATAACACAGGCACCCGCTTCAACCCCCAATATCGCACCTTTACCGCCCATGACGGTCCCCATTAATGCGTTAGTCCGATTTCTAAATAATTTATTAATTTTATCCATCAGTAAACGAGACCTGTCTAGCCGCGACAAATAAAGAATTATGCATCGACAACAACCAAATCCAGAAATAAGCGAGCATCATGGCTGACATCGCGAGTTTTCAACTGCGAGATCTCAGGCACAGCGCGCGAGATGACGATTCGTCAGCTTTCTAGTGACGCTCATGTGGGGAGGTACTCCCAATATCTGATAGCACATCATATGGAGATGTTCTGTACATTTTCGTCCAGATTCGATATATTTTGCAGTTACATCGCCCATGTCGCGTGACACATTTTTCGGCAGCTGACCAATCGGATTCATCTCGCTCATCAGGCGAAAAACCAAAAACATCTCGCCCATCTAACTGTGCATGGCCTTGTTGCGATGGCCCATTACTGTGGCTCTTGTTATTTTAAGCATTCACATTATGGGTTGGTGCAAGTGCCCCCAGGCGTTTGGCCAGGGAACCAGCACTCAGCCACCTAGCGGCGGATATTGTGAAAAAAATAGGGCAAAAAACTTGTATGGAAGGTCAAGGCCGTTTCTAAATCGCCCGAATGTTTCAAATAGAAAGTAGCCTATCGTTTGAAACCTCTTGAAAAAATTGTTGAAGAGAATCGGGTAATAGGCATATAATATGGATAGGTGCTACCTACAAAATGCAAGCGCATGTGTATTTATTCACTTGTTCCGTGGGGATACATCTAGATTAATATTCAAAATAACTTCCACTTCGGTTTGCCATAAAGCGTATCTTTGGCGGGATGACGTATACCATGCACGTGCTTGTGGCATGTCATTCAGCTGTTACTTTCATATATTAAAGTCAGCAGTAACCTACTTTAAATTAAATGTGTTCTTTAAAACATGTCACTCAATATAAACAATCATTACACATACCCGTTTCCACCACCTCTACATCCATCTCCCCGATGACTTGCCCTATAAAACAGGTGAAGTAATAGTCAGTATTTATAACAAACTTTTTTTAATATATTTATAACAACTAAACAGCCATGCACTCACACTCTCTTGTAAATTGTTGTGGAATGTCAATATAATTTTGTTGTTTTTCACCGTTTACAGTTGGATGAATATTTAGCGAATTAAAGTTTGCTTGATTCAACTATTAGAAAATATAATATAAGGAAATATCTGAAATGGAGATATGATATATATGCAAAGTATATTTTAAATGCTTTTACGCAGATCTTAAAATGATTGACATTAAGACTTTCGTATGTGATCCAAAATACATTGGTCTATGCAGAGTTTACAGAAACTAGCAATAGCCGCTCACCACTCTGGTTGGTTAAATCAACTTTCTGAATGAAAGTGTCAATCCCACCAACAATTCCCTCAAATTCAGGGTTCCCCCTGAAATGGTCCATGAGGATTGCCTGTACGTCATTCATGGGAGACAATGGTGGGGATCCCCCACCAGTTACATGGTGCGCCTCAGACTTGTGCTTCTCTTTGACTGCAAGCAATAAAATAGCCATTAATTATCACGCTACTTTATGTGCATGCTGATATTCTGTGAAAAACTGTGCTTTTTGGCTGTACAGACTTATTTTGGAAAATAAAATTTAAACTCTTGCAATGACTCGCTTAGAGAATACATTTCAAATAGAAATTGTAATTTACAGATTCATTTTAATTGTTCTCCTATTGTTGGACGATTCGGCTATACATGCAGCAATACAAAAATCAAGAACAAACATTTTTATCCAAGTAGATCACATATATAGTAATTGGACCAGTGATCGTGCAGGTACCAGTGTTTGCGAACCAAGTGAAAGGTGGCAAAAATAATATGTAGATCATTTGAAATCAAACAAAAGAGATGATCACTAGTACCTGCACAATCACTGGTCCACCTTCTATATGTATGGATTAATACATCTTTATTACCTGCTTGTTTTAGGTTTTTCCAGCGGATCTTGATATCTTTGATTGTCCGGTTGTATTTTCCAATACTGAAATAATAAATATTGTATGTGTGTAAAAATTATTCTTGACTGGAAAGGTCAGCATGTGATGTGGTTTGGGCAGTGTATAAGTATATGTGACACAATGATTTTCATATCTTGAATTCACAAAAATTATCCCCAAAAGCTGCAATTTCAAATAGTCCAATATATATATGCTATAATTTGTACAGGTAAAGCATTCAATTATTACTTCTAGCTTAAAACTTAATTATATTTCATGAAATAGATAGGATATATATACCGGGTAGGGCCTATGTCTAGTACATATTTTGTAAAAGCATGATTAGATCTATGTTATGTTGTTAAAAGATAAATTTGCAAATATATAGCCTTACCAGCACCGCTGCATGTGACATCTTGTTTACTGTCACATACAAATCATAATAAGTTTTCCTTATCTTTATAAAATAGAGTCTGGTTGCTTAAAAGTTAAATTTAAAAAGTTAGAATTTTACAAAAATAGGCATAAGACTTAGGCCTCTTTGCTATCAGTAGGCCTATACAGCCCACACCACAGGCACAGAACATGCAACTGACAGTTCTCGAATAGCTATAAGCTTATTATGCAGTCGAGCGCTCATGTGTCAGTCGATCTGCAGAGCCTGTGATACTGTCAGGACTTATGAAATAGGCCTAAAAATAAGGCCTAGTCTAGATCTAAACTTAAACAAGTAAGGTCGTAATATTCCAAGAACGTAAGGGTTTAGCTTTCAACAAGAAACAAGACCTACCTCCGAACATTCTCAGCCAACTCGTTCCAGAGTTTGTCTTTAGTCTTCTTCGTTATTGTGGTTGTGTAACTCCCAAATAAAGACTGATAATTATCCGTAACGAAAGCCGAAATAATGTGATCTTCTTCGGGGAGAAAGTTTGGGCTCCTTTTTGGCTTTACGATCGACACCATGTTAACTTGAGCCATACTGAAGTTTGACAGCTGTCAAACCCGCAAACCAAAACATAAACAAGCCCCACGAACGCATGTACAATTATGCAAATATCATGAATATAGAACGCCGCAACGCGCGCACGCACACGCGATTCCGAGCAAAATACGAACTTTTCATCCCGAAAGCGGAAATGGCGATTAGCTGTGCAGCACTTGGGGATTTGATGATCGTGCACGTCTTTTCGCTAATCTATTTTGGTAAAATGCGATTTTCGTGCGGGGATGATCTAATCTCGTATTTTGGGATTAGATGATCTCCGTTAGTAAAAGTGGGGCCAGTTGCATAGCCACTCTCATTGTGACGTCATTTTTAAAATATTTTGACGTCACAACTATTGATTATTATAGGGCTATACAGTTCTCGCGATCGGGCCGGGAGACTTCAGTTTTGGGGACAAACAAACACGTACTCCATGTTGAAGTATAGGCAGCTATAAGTCAATTTCTTTCCAGGTTTATTCTAAAGACTATGAGTACCATTTCACTAAACATGGCTATGGGAGATATACGTTAAAATATTTGGAGGCGATGAAGCGCCGAACTTTGGGAATATTCAATCAAAATCCGTCTTCAAAATACTCGAAAGCTAAAAATGATGTTCTAAATTTAGCCCTGCAGCCGGGCTTTCGCAAGTTCTGCAAACAGTGAGTGACGTCACATAGTTTCACGCGCCTCCGCGGTAACAAAAATGGCGAGAGCAAGTGATCGACTTAACCATTCCGTTGTCAAGATGTGCATTGCATGGAGTAACACACGGGTGCGTCATTAAACCACATGGAAAAGATAAAATAAGACCAGTTGGATGTTTTCGTATCACTTTTGGATCACAAAAAGACCAATTATTTTCTTAATTTTTGTAAGTTTTCTGTTTGAAGCGTGTGACGTCATAATGCCTCGTTTCGTAGGAAACACAAAAAAAACGTTAGTTTCTCAGTCGTATTGTCCCGTCGTAACAAATATTCGTCATTGTGATGGCGCAAACGAATAAAAAATATGTCATTTATCCGTTTTGGAAAGCTATATTTCTTAGATATTCTTAATCATAGCGCTAGGCCTTCCGCAATGGACCCACCCCTCGGCGCCTGGCTTTTGTGCAGGTAGTCTGGTTCCCAGTCTATCTCTTTGCGTAACATAGACGTCATCCCTACGTCACAGATAGTCAGGATACCAGTGTGCGCAGAGATTCTAAACTCGTTCCGAACACGTGCTTCGTTTGTTTGTCCCCATAGTGAGTAAACCGGAAGTCTAAGCGAACGAGACGAGCCTATATCCGCGACAGTCTCGAATTCAGTTTTAAAACGTTAAATTCTTCTTGTTAAGGTAAGCAACCCATAATAAGCCTCGGCGATTCCGAGCAGACTTCGGTAAACATCGGCGGACTGTAGCCGTGAGATTTTACACAGTCTCAATGAAACAAAGCACGAATAAAACACAGCAAAAGAAGTGGTGACATAGGTAAAATGAATAGAGCGTCGTATAGTAAGCTTTGGCGACTTAGAAAAGACCTCGGTAAACATAGACAAACATCGGCGGGTGTCAGTGAAAGGGGAATCACTAAGTCGTTACGTCATTCACAGGGGAATCCCCAATTCGTGACATCATTCACAGGGTATTTCCCCGAGAATGGCTCTTCGTGATAAATTCGGAAAATTCAAGAAAAAAACATCGAGGAAACGTGTAAATAGTTCAGAAAACATTCGTGTAGATCATAATTATATCGAAGACCATTATATACAACCACATTTATTAAAATGTGAACACAAGGCGTAAAATACTGATGATTAGTGTGAAATCAGCTGCACCAAAAAATATTTGTGAAAAATCATTTTCTAGCTTCAGGACCTGTTTTTCGAGCAATTTGCACGGCTACCTGTATTTTTCTTTATTTTTATTACAAGAACTGTGTTTTATAAAAAATAAATAAAAGTGGTTTGATGTCAAGATTTTTATTTTTGATGAAATTATAGCCAATTTTGTGAAGGTGGTGATTTCGAATTTTGGCAAAAGCTGTCCTGATTTTGCTTATTTGCACTTTATTATTACCATTCTGATATGTTTTGAGACTACTATTTACATTTTTGAATATCATTCCTGAATTGCACTAGGTTTAAGCTTTCCAAAGAGCTATTACCGATGAAAATGACATAATATTGAGCTGAATTGTAGCAAAATGACATTCGTGGTTGGTGTCAAGTTTTGGTCATTTTGTGAAATGGGGGTATACTTGGAAAATGGCGGAATTGGAAAATGTACTTTCATAAAATAATCACAGATACAGTTCTTTTAGCTTGCTATTATGGGTTGCTTACCTTAAGCTAATACATTATACAACATGAAAACAGAGTTTTAGTTTAAAAAAGAACAACTACGAATAACTCGATACGGTAGCCGCAGCAAAAACGTTGCGGCCGCCGCCGCTCAGGATAATGTCCCAGACAAAGTTTGGGACAGGTTACGGGACCTGGAGGACCGAGTCCAGTTCTTAGAGCCAGATCATAGCGAGCTAAGAAGACAGCTGAACCGACAAGAGGACCATAGCCGCAGAAATAACCTCGTAATTCACGGTGTACCGGAGGCGGATGGACGAGAATCCTGGCAGGAATGTGAGGAGAAAGCCAGAGAAACACTCGCTCGGAAGCTGGATATACCCCCCTAGGAGATTTCCATTGAGCGGGCGCACAGATTGGGTAAAAGGAGATCTGTCAGCCGCGAAGCGAGAACCAGCGAACAGGCGTCGGTTCCCGAGGACGGTGTTCACCAGACCGGAACGGAGGTAAACACTCGCTCGATTATCGTTCGTTATTATCATCGGGGGTATACTCTCAAGTCAGGGCTGCGTACCGCAGCACGATCGATCGCGATCGCACTCCTTACAGTACGACAAATAAGGAATTGAACTTGGCGGATTGGTCAAGGACGCGTGCAATTTTGAAGCGGAAGTGGGGTATGGTTCGCCGCGATCAAGAGCAGTCCCGCATGATAATATTGAACTCTGAACGACGATTCTTCTCAGATAAGTGGGGATAAATCGATGCTTTATAATTATCTTTTATTTATCAATATTTTACACCATTTATATTGTGCTGCTATTTCCAAAGTAGGGATAATTAGTTGGTGGTTAATCCCGCAACAAATGGAAATAGTTCAATGTGACCAATGTCGTACCGTAGCAAGTTCGCAGTGACCAAAAATGTTCGCGGCGATCGATCATGATACGGAACGCAGCCCAGGAGTCGACGCTCAGAGAAGCCCAGCACTCTCGCCGACTGCCCCCCGCCCCCTCCCCCATGCCTCCACCAGCGCACCCCCCCTCCCCCCAGATCAGCCCCAGCCCCCTCCCCCATGCCTCCACCAGCGCACCCCCCCTCCCCCCAGATCAGCCCCAGCCCCCTCCCCCATGCCTCCACCAGCGCACCCCCCCTCCCCCCAGATCAGCCCCAGCCCCCTCCCCCATGCCTCCACCAGCCCCTTCCGAAGTCCTCCTCCCGCAAGACCTCCAGCCCTACCCCCCCCCCCACCACACGCCCCTACCCCACCCGACACACCCCGCTCTTCGCGCTCCGCCGTGCTGCTTCATTGTCGATAACCTATGACTGATTAATTGGTCATAGCCTGTCTGGACAGGTTCTCCTCGCGTGTACGCCAAACAAGTGAAACAGATGTTTGATTATTTTGTTTGAACTCCAGCTAATGGGCTCTTTGTCTTCTGCGATCGGGTTGCAACCGCGATATAGATGTGATGGCGTGTTAGTCTGTCAGTGTTTGTCCAGCAGGTCTCTGTTAGCCAGGGTTAAGCAGTCAGTGTGTCATTAGACGTGTTAACTCTCAGGCCATGACCCTTGTTAGCAATTTCTCCCGCGATGAAAGTCCCGCTTATGCCAAGACCTTTGACAACGTTGGGTAAAGATGTACATGTACCCCTAAATTGAAAGTACTGATCAAACTGTTTCTCTAGCTATTTATGGAAGACATCGAGGATTTCTACCCCAATAATTTAATATTTGTATTTACGGCTATTCACATGATCTGCATGGTCATTTCAGCGATAACTGTTAAAGAAATGAGTAGCGTGTTCCTGTGTTTATGTGAATAAGGGAACGACTATATCAAACAGCCTTGCAAACACGTCTCCAATACAACGTGACCTTGTATGTATTCCGCAATATATCTTTGCATTTATGTCACTGTCATAGAGACCCCTCACGCCCTAAGGGGGTTGGGGGGGATACATTAACAAGACATGAATGCTGACGTTATGATCCTATTAATCCGATGAGATTTTACTTTCAGAAAATTAGTTGTTCACATTAAATATATATCATATATATATGGGCTGTTCATATCATATATATCATATACTTGTATATCATATTGTAGATGATATTGTAACACATAATTACAATTGTGTTTAATTGATCTTTTCGCAGCGACCCTAGCTAGTGTCTAGCAGCCTTCTTTTCTAATTGCGAAACACGGATTGAACTAATGCTTTTTGGCTTCCGCCTTGGCGTCGCAATAGTACAGGTCACATGGCAAATATGAATAATCGAAAAAGGGGTGTTTTCTCAGGGTAAAAATGTCTGATGAGCTACTCATATGGAATTACCACTGGTTTCATTACGCGTAACTAAAGTAATTTAATAATAAGTGCGCCTTATTGTGTTTCAGATAATACGGAAGAACTCACTGAGACAAATGGAACGCGAAACGCCGGACAGCGAAAATAGTTCGGTTCCGCACGCCATACAGGGGCGAACGACTCCGACGGGGGCGGTGAAGCGTGAATCGCCCCGCCCCATCACCGCCGGACCCGGATATTTCAACGCGACGCTGGACTATTTTGCGCGTCCGAAACTGACGCGAAGTAGCCCGCGCACAGCCGCGTCACTGGATCAGGTGGATTTATGGGAAGATGATGACGTCAGCGACACGGACGACACCTCGTCCCTGAGCAGCGGTCAAGGCTACGACAGGGTCAACGGCGTGCTGATCGATCAACCCCAGGAGGACTGTCGATATATCGATAATCCGGCGCTGCATGAGTCCTGTGGCGACAAAGCGGAACCGGATCGAAGGCGACGCTCATGCCGTTGAGACACCTTCCCAGCAGCTGTCGAACATAACTGCCGAGTCGACGTCCAAATATCGCGACCCGGACAAATACGTGCGAGATCCACGCGCCGCGTTTAATCACGTGATGATCAAACCACGTGTTCGCAGAAACAGACGCTCGCCCAGTTTGCAAGCGAGTCCGAGAGTGCCGAGGCCGCGAAAGGACCCTTCGCCAGGCGGCGCTGCGAATCGAGTGGCTGCGGATGAGAAGCAAACAGCGCAGGACGACGGCAAAACCGGACTCCGCGGGATGAGTTTGAATAACACGTACAGTTCGCTATCTAGACTTGGGGGTAGTACTAACCCATTCACAGCTGGCGGGGGACAGAAAGGACCCCCCAGTGCATTTACCACCGGGGACGATTCACTGCCGCCAATAGATAAATCACCACCGCGCGTTTGTATCTCGACCCACAAGTCGCCACTACCGCGTGTGAAGGTTCACTGGTATATGATGTGTTGTGAGCGGGGTGTCTGTCGGAGCGGTTTTGAATAATAATTTAGACCAGCTATGATGATGAACATAGTTCTTGCCCCGCTCCCAGGAATCCACCGTCTCGTTTGATGTGCCTTAAATGTGTGTGATTACGTGCAAAGCTGTGGCCTTTTTTATTTCACTTTTTTATGTCACTTTGTGCAACGCACCGGCCTCGAGTAAAGGCCAACATTATGTACGGGGGTGCGGGATGTGGTTGGGAGTTGGAGAGGAGCGGGTGGGGGGGGGGGGGGGGACTGTATCTATAGTATCTACAGTTCCCTAGTCGTACATCTGCTATAGCAACAGTCAACATTACGAACGTGGTGTCTTTTAATGATTAATTTTAGCGGCACTATCGTGCCTTTAGTACAAAATGTTATATTCGAAGCAAAATGCGTAAGCCATTTCTGGAGTGTGAACTGAAGGTGCTGATATAGGTAGGGGTTGGGATAGGATGGGATGAGTGGTCTCATGAGGCTGCGCCCATGCGACCTACATCGCATTTGCTGACGTCATGACATTTAAGCGTTGCGCTTTCGAAATTGAGTTGCGGAATTAGCCCGCCAGTAAAAACTCAGCTGAGATGCGTCTTAAGTTGTTTATAGAATAGCATTAAGTTTTGAATCTTACCGCAGCCAGAAAATAAAGATTAAATCTAAAATAGGTTATAACCATGTTAGAACCCACGAAATGTATTATGGTAATAAACGTTAGGCGTGAGTAATACGTGAGGCAGCTATACTGAAACAATGGTTCGCATTTACATGGAAGAACGACCCTAAAATCTAACTTTAAAATTAAGTTTAAGTTTAAGATGCATACATAATACCACGAGCGCTCAAGTCTATTAACCACAATCCGCCACGATATGTCATAAAGCAACCGTACATGTTACTCCCCTCTATTAATATATTAATAGAGGGGAGTGACATGTACGGTTGCTTTATGACATATCGTGGCTGATTGTGATTAATAGACTTGAGCGCTCGTGCATAATACGGGCCCAAGAGCTAAAATTTAATATGATTGACAGGTAGTGGCATGTGAGTTGCTTTTGAACTCATTAGGCCAAGATTAAAAGGTGTTATATGACTTGGTCATGAACGACGATAAACTCACCAAGTGGGGCTGGAGAAGGGAAACAGTGGGTGGGTGTATGGGTGGCGGTATAGGGCATGAGGAAGAGGGGGTGGTGGGGGGGGGGGGGCTAAGGGAAAGTGATTCTGTACTACCCTTTGCGAGCATTTGCTCACCCATCCAAATGTCAATAACGGCTAATTTGCATTTGGCACTTGCGTCTACAAATGCACCCTAAATAAAGTTTGCTTTTCACATTATTATATTTTCATATTACAACCACAAAAGTGTCAACTGATATACTCCCCCAACTGTTGTTCCTCTCCCCGCATTTGTAGGGACTTAATTTCGTCGGTCCTGAACTATATGTTACCTGAGGCAAAGTACGTCACGTATAGACTGACTTTACCCCTTGTTTGGCAAATTCAAGTGGACCATCATGTGATATAATAATACTTTGTTGAGATAATTATTTATTATGAAGCAACAGCGCCTGTCTCCCAAGACTGAGTACCTGCCTAACCTGTCTCTCGTCAGCTTGTCAAAACGGCAATACACGACACACATTCAAATTGTAACGTGCTGGGACCTGAAGACGTCCGGACGAGAATATATCAAATGGTTTTCCGACTGGCGTCCTGCCGTCTGGACGTGAAAACGGTTGACGGTTTCGGCGAAGACGTCGATACGTCCAGACGTGAGGACGTCAATTTACCTCCACACAGGAGAGCTCCAAGACGCGCTGGCGTCCGGACGTGTTTACGTAACGGGCTGGACTGTATGAGAGCCATGTATCAGGGCTGAATGCTGACGTTAGGTTGGGTAGGTGTTTTAAAACCTCTATTTAACTACGTTAATTAATAGAATAATCAGACTAATCCGTTCGACTGATCGGACTGTTACCCACGCTTCATTAGGAAGATGTTTTATTTTAATTTTTAATTTTTGATAATAATTCTCGGCAATAATTAGTAACGCTCCGAAACGCTCAAGCAACCTGGCCTAGTCCACATAGTCCGGACCAGACAATTGTTGTCTGATAATATTAGAATATCAGACCAGTCGATTTGTGACCTACTACTGTCCACATAATGATTTCATGAAGAGACGAGAAACCCGTTGATTTAACAGTGGAATGAGCTTTATTCATGGTTTCTGTCAGCATGTAATGCTAGCATTTCACGACCCACCATTAACGGAAACGCCGTTTGTTCCAGGTCGTTGAATGCTACAACAGGAGTTATATTGGTTACTTATAAGGCATATGTTCACTTCAAAGCTGGGGATGAATTAGTCACTAATAGTGGTTTTCTGCGAGTGGTAATCCAACTCAACTCCAACAGTACATGTATATGTTGGATCCCAATAATTGTAGAAAAAGCCAATGAGGACATATAAGTGTTTAATAATTTTTGAGCTATCCGAATTTCATTTCGGTGTCGAATGCCGTAGACATCACATGGTCCAGTGCCATCACATTTCGGTGCCGAATGCCGTAGACATCACATGGTGCAGTGCCATCACATTACGGAGTTACCAGGGATGTGGATCCTTCTCCTCGCACACTATGATGATGTTCAGTGTCGATGCTTTTGTCACTGATGCGTCACTGCCATCTCAGCAGCATCAGTATAAGAGACGGCACCACCAATCCTGAAACCGATTTACACCGTATTGTATTTCCTTCAAAACAGTGATTAAGTCATTTTAAACAGCATTTAAAGCAGCCTTCTTACATGCGTCATCTTAGATATTTTACATTTTAAAATCAAGAATAAAAGTATCTCAAAATTATGATGTATATATTCTTCTTTTCCGGTGAACAAGTATGCATCTCTCTGGATAGCCCACAGGCTTTCAGGATCTAAATTCAAGACAGAATATACTTATTTCACATAGAGAAGAGATTGGTAATACAAAAAATTACATAATACATTACTTTAACGCAGAGATTTCGTCAATGGCATTCGTTAGCAATTTAGTAACAATGCCCTTACCGCCGAGCGTGGCCTGTGCTAAGCTGGCTGCCGGGCGGGCGGTGGTGGCGGCCCCGGACGGGGCGGTGGTGGCGGCCCCGGACGGGGCGGTGGTGGCGCCGCCGCACGCCGTGGGCCCTCCACCGAGACTTGAGCAATGGGGATCCCACAGGCGGGACAGAAGTTCGATGACGTACGTGTTGTAGAACTGGCCACATGTGGACACAATCGCGTCACAGACACAGTTATAATATTCGTCGATATGCCTGAAACGTAAAGATTCATGTCGTTATGATTAGGACAGCATTGACGGAGTCAGTATATGGATGGGGGTTTTGGCAAAGTTCTGGGGCCGTATGCAGCAGATGCGGATCCAAGGGGTGGGTCACAGGGGGCCTGTGCCCCCCCCCCCCGCCCCCCTATTAGATACTTGGGGTCACGGGGCTGACAAGGTTCATGCTATTACTTCCCACAAAGGCAGTATAAATATATCTTAACAGGGTTTTTGGGGGTCTGATCCCCTTGACCCCTTTTCCTTTGAAAGAGAGGATGTAACCGTATGCCAGCTAAAATGTGAACGCCACACCCGCCACACTATTATGTGGATCCCCTATTTTCAGTTCATCTTCCTTCCCCGGTCCTAAGATTTTCAAACCCAACGTGGACGTGGACCTCCCCCCCCCCCCCTCTCGCAAATTCTTCAATGCCTGGATCCATGCCAGCTTGTGACCCCCGCATGGTTGCCTGCTGGATCCGCCCTTGCCTTGTTCATAAACCTCTCGTAGCTTACCCAGGAAAAGTGCATTTTCGTCACCAGCTCCTTGTGGCGGTGCTCCAGATAAAAAGCAGTATTTTACGTCATAGTAGCCCATTCTTAATTTTGAAAATTCACCTCTTGAGTGAACACTTATTTGAACCGGATAATCGCTCGAGAGGTTGGCAATGGAAATTAACCGCGAACAAATGTATATACTGGTGTGTGAACATTTAGAATAAATCAGTGGAGTGTTCAACATATCTTCGCCCCCTTTTATTTACCATGTGCGGGCGGGCTGCGGGCAGCTCTGTGCGGGCGCGGGCGCCCTCGGCCAAGTCGTTGCGGGCGCGGGGCGGGCGCGGGCAGGTTACTGCGGGCGTGGAGCGGGCGAGGGCAGCAAAGGAGCTTGAGACGCGGGCGCGGGGCGGGTGCGGGCAAGTTGGTGCGGGCGCCTGGCGGGCACGGGCAGATAAGTCGTGCCCGCGCAGATCTCTACACCATATACGCAGTATAGGAGTACCGAAGAACAGACTCAAGCAGGCCTAGTGTTCATTGCATCGCATGGGGGTGAGGACATTGTACATCAGGCATGGGGGTGAGGGCATTGTACATCAGGCATGGGGGTGAGGACATTATACACCAGGCATGGGGGTGAGGGCATTGTACACCAGGCATGGGGGTGAGGGCATTGTACATCAGGCATGGGGGTGAGGACATTATACACCAGGCATGGGGGTGAGGGCATTGTACACCAGGCATGGGGGTGAGGACATTATACACCAGGCATGGGGGTGAGGACATTATACACCAGGCATGGGGCGATTCCGATTACAGGAAATATGAAAGTATGTAATCGATTAAGATTGAGATTACAAGGAAAGTAGTCATGATTTCAATCGTGATTACTTTCTATGTTTTAAATAAATGAACCCTGGGCTATACCTTTAAGTAGCTATTTCAACAAACAGTCAAAATTGGATGAGCGGGGCACTCCTATGACGACTGGACAGCTTGGTTGATCATAAGGCCGTGCGTTCAATTCCAGACAGAGACATTTTTTGGGAAAATATAAATGGGAAACCTTACAAGAATGTTTTACTCCACTATAGCCATAAGTATATATTGATGCAATGGTTTGCTAATGTTTTGGAGTGTGTTAATGCTCTGTGTTCTGGTGAAATAAAGGAATTGCAAAATCAACAAATATGAGTTCCAAATATTACAAACTCATACATTTTAAGCTCAAGGCATTATACATTTAGAATAAAAAATGGTTTGCGGAGGGGAGTCATAGGAATGCGCCCCCCCCCCGCCCCATTGGTTGTATATAATATATATATAGCATTACATTTGAATATAGGTTTCAATCAGTGCATATACGGCTTTATGGCCAGTGTCTTATGGTGATATGCGATCATGTTTTGGCAATGTTTGCTCACAAGCACAGTTCCCTCACGTCGTCGGGTGTCACCGTGATGTTATTCGGACATATTCCATGCACGTCGGAGCGATCGTCCCCGTAGATGCACACCCAGTAGTCATCGTGCTCTGAAAGCATATATATATATATATATATACATATATATATATCAACAAAACAAGGCAATACAAAGTACCCTACTCAATTTACACAAACGGTGTTACGGCCGTCGCTCCTCTGCGGATTGTCAATATCGTGCCACCGCTGACACTGATCGTTGTTGGGGCTTAATTAGAGTCTAACGACTAAAAAGTAGCAAATATCAAGGACTGTTTCTGCCAAAGTTACAAATATAGTAGTAACGACAAAGAATTTACAGAACATTCAAATTATTGTACTTACGTTTTGCAGTCCAGCACAGGTCCTCATAAAAGTTTAACTTAGATGCATCCGCATACCTCACATCCGTGTTAGAGCAACTTGGTAGAGCGGCACTCAGACAGTCATACAATTGTGGAAAGGCGCTGCAAGGGGCAGAATGACGTGTAATTATATATACATATATGCAAACAAATACAACTTACGGACATATACAATCGCTATCCCGTTTATTGATTTTTCTTGCGAGGGAAAGACTAACATAGACTATAATTTGAGGCGCGGATGCACGGTTTAATCAAGGCCCCCTTGACGAAATCCTGCATCCTGAGAATTACGACCGCGGGCGGAAAGAAATCTTGCGACCGAGGCTGGTGGGAGTGGGGGGGGGGGGGGGGGGGTGAAACTTCATCTTGAGGGCGACTCGCGTGTGGTCCATGTGGCAAGCTGAGGGGGGGGGGGTATCCATCTCCCCCCTTCGTGAATCTTTCACTGATTTAGGCGTTTAAAAGAAAACATTATATTCTCTAGCAGCTTAAAGTTGTTACATTATAGTCAACGAATACAATTGCTGAACGAATACGAACACAATAAATAAAATAGTAGTAATAATAATAGTATAAATGGAGTAAAGCACTTGCGCACAAAACTGGAGGAAATCTGCTTTTGCTGTGATGAACGGTGTATTTATGACGCAACCTCGGACGCCACCACAGGTCGCGTCACAGGTCACATGGGTAGGAACGCCGACTTTGTAGAAAAAATAAAGGTATAATGAAGTGTTAATTAAAACTTATCATACATCAATTTCCCGGCTACGATATGATTTCATTTGATTTGATTGGGGTTTAACGGCGCCTTGAGCCTGTCAGGCTATATCGTGCCATACTGGCTCAATTTAAATAACACAGCAGTCAACACTAAAACCCTGAAAATGAATACATGTGATATCCGGCTACATTATGACTTTAAAATAGTTTGGGAAGCTATCTTGTACACGTTGTTTGAATGTGTGAACGTTAAATCGGCACGATATATATATATATTATAAGAGGCCAGAAACGGCCTCGATGCTCACATTTGTTTGATGTAGTACGCAAGAAAGTCGCCTATGCCCACACATGCTTGCCTAATAAAGCAGTTTAGCAAGTTGTCTATGGCGCACAATTTAGTGTGTTCTTATATACTAAGAACGTACATATGTCATTTTCATTTAATTCTGTAGACAATGCGGAAAAATGTAATCTAGACACCGTCACCCACAGGGTGAAGGATGATGACGGAAATGGAGCATTCCCTCACACCGCGCCTCCCGTCCCTCCCCGCCATACGACCACACGCACCACAGGCATATACAAATATATTTATAGCTTACGTATGTATGGCTCGTTAATTTTAAATGACTATTTTACTGTTGCGAGGCATATACAAATATATTGATAGCGTATGTATGAAAAGTTAATTTTTTTTAATGAATTTCTTACTGTTGCGAGGCATATGCAAATATATTCATAGCGTACATGTGGAAAGTCACTTTGTAAGTGACTATTTTACGGTTGCGAGGCATATATAAATATATTTATAGCGTACGTTTGAAAAGTTACTTTGTAAGTCACTATTTTACGGTTGCAAGGCACATACAAATATATTTACAGCGTAAGTATGGAAAGTTAGAGGGGGGGTCGCGTTAGGCGAACGGAAACGCCGTATAGTTTACCATTGCAATGGTATTTTAGTCGATTTACGCAAAAGTGTTAACACGGCGAATTTTAACCATATTTTTCCCTGACGGGCGATACAATTCCTCAGTGTCCTATACCATTTTTAAGTTTGTACGGTCAATATTGAGGGCACCGTGAACTTCGTTAATTTTAAATTGAAATGATCCGTTACGTCACAACCCCTAGTGCGGTCTCTCTGATTTATGACATACGGTACCTTCAGCGGTACCCTTAATGTCACTGCAATTTTTGGTATCAATCGAAATACCGTACCTGTACCTGAATTTTGTGACGTCAATCTTGTCATTTTGACATGCCGTAGCTCGCAAACTATAGGTCCCATGTCAAATTTGATGGCAGTAACGAGTGAGATATTCAGGAGCTAAGAGTGATGGCACCAGCTCCGCGTGTCTAGCTATAATATTAAGCGATCTAGGCCGAGAAATGTGTTTTGGACGTCTGACATCACCTTGACGTTGGCGTTCGACCGATTTCAGCCGGCAACGAACTTGACCTGAGATTAAACTTCTGGCATCTGTTGGCGAAGTTCGACAAAGATAGCTGCAAGTGTACAACAGTTATCGTGACGACAAACAGACAGACACACACACACACACAAACAGAACTGACTGACATGATAGCGATTTTCGCCATAACAAACCGAACCCACCGACATAAGTCGAAAATCGTAGATTTTCGTCTTAACAAACGGACTGACTGATATATTCCGAAGATTATATATGGATGTCATTTTTGTAATGCATAATTGTACGTCATGTTGGGGTAGTGTGCCCTCCGCTTCAATCTTGCTTAAGCTTCAATTAAAGCAAGTATTTTCCAAATGGCTAGTAACGTATATTCAACACCAACGAATACCAAGACCCATTTGGCAAAGCTTAAGAGAATCTGTGAATACTCACCAAGGATGAATGCGAACCCCAGCAGGACCACGTGCTCCATGGTATAGTCTCCAAATAGTCTCCGGATGGGCAATCAGCGTAGAAGTCTCGAATAGGGGGCGCTGTGTGTCAAGGGGTAGATTGACAGAAACGAACATCCACTTCCTTTTATACACCGTGTAACTTACGCGACCGACATGCATAACGGCGCAGTAGACTGGTAGGTACAGTGCATCGAGAGCGAAGTGGAAGACTTTCATGCGTGGTTGGGGGGAGACGGGGCGGGGACGAGGAAGGAGGGGGTGCCTGCCAGATATCGGGAGTGTGCTACCGCCGGGTTGCTGATGCATAACAACGTCCTGTGAGAAAACATGATACGTACTAGTTAAAGAACGAGCTGGAGCGCATTCGCCAAAGTACAGCATGAGACGCAATAGACCGCGCCAGGGGCAATTCTGGCAGGCGCGTGTTTAGGGTGAACTCTAGCTCGCTCTGCGCTGCATAGCACGCAAAGGCGGGTACTGGCTTATAGCTGCATGATTTTCAACAGTTTATCAACAGTTAGCAGGGTGTTTTCCATAAACAAAGACCCACTTTGTACAGATAAATATCTTGCCTTGTAACCCGAAAATGCACATCACACATTATTATACCACCCGACACTTCTTTCACCCGGGTATGAGTGCTAAAATGTGGGATATAATGTGATGTCCTGTGTTATAACCTGTCCTGTGATATAACCTGTCCTGTGATGCAGCTTGTCCTGTGATATAACCGGTTCTGTGATATAACCTGTCCTGTGATATAACCTGTCCTGTGATATAACCTGTCCTGTGATATAACCCGTCCTGTGATATAACCTGTCCTGTGATATAACCTGTCCTGTGATATAACCTGTCCTGTGATATATCCTGTTCTGTGATGTAACCTGTCCTGTTATATAACCTGTCCTGTGATATAACCTGTCCTGTGATGCAGCCTGTCCTGTGATATAACCTGTCCTGTGATAGTGGCCTGTCCTGTGATGCAGCCTGTCCTGTGATATAACCTGTCCTGTGATATAAACTTTCCTGTGATATAAGCTGTCCTGTGATATATCCTGTTCTGTGATGTAACCTGTCCTGTGATATAACCTGTCCTGTGATATGACCTGTCCTGTGATATAACCTGTCCTGTGATATAACCTGTCCTGTGGTATAACCTGTCCTGTGATGTAACTTGTCCTGTGATATAACCTGTCCTGTGATATATAACCTGTCCTGTGATATAACCTGTCCTGTGATGTAACCTGTCCTGTGATATAACCTGTCCTGTGATATAACCTGTCATGTGATATAACCTTTCCTGTGATGTAACCTGTCCTGTGGTACAACCTGTCCTGTGATTTAACCTGTCCTCTGATATATAACATGCCCTGTGATATAACCTGTCCTCTGATGTAACCTGTCCCGTGCTATAACATGTCCTGTGACATAACCTATCCTGTGATGTAACCTGTGCTGTGATATAACCTGTCCTGTGATAAAACCTGTCCTGTGATAAAACCTGTCCTGTGATATACCCTGTCATGTGCAGCTGCCTGTCCTGTGAAATAACATGTTCTGTGATATAACCTGTCTTGTGATATAACCTGTGCTGTGATATAACCTATCCTGTGATATAACCTGTCCTGTGGTATAACCTGTCTCTTGATATATTTCCTGTGCTGTGGTGTAACCTGGCCCGTTATATAACTTGTCCTGTGATATAACCTGCCCGGTGATGCTGCCTGTTCTGTGATGTAACCTGTCCTGTAATACAACCTGTCCTGTGATGCAGCCTGCCGTGTAATATTTCGCGTGCTGTTCTATATAATTTCCTTTGTTGCAACCCGTGCTTTAGTATAACCTACCCATTATTATAATATCATGACGTAATATAATATAGCCCTTGTATAGTCTTGGAGGGTGTACTGTGATGTAATTTACCCTGCACTGTGACGCATCTAAGGTCACGGTTACTATACTTTTGGGTATATCGGCGTCCCACGAGGATCTCTGTTTGGCAAATGCAAATAAAACTTCAAGAACTTGTTTACGTCTTTTCCGGAATGTCGAACGATTCAGACCACATGGGGAATGTTAACCTAGTCAAAACCTTGTAAGGTAAGGTCCCCTTATAAGGACATCAGCTAAGAGGGCGGGGGCGTTGGCTGTGGACGCGGTCCATGAGGTCGGCCCAGCCTTTAGAATGTGGTATCACGCTTCATATCTTACCACTCAGCCTTATGCACGGGCAAAACCGGTTTTTAAAATGGGTTGGTCGCATCTGTACTTATGGAAGAAGCAACCTATATATAGTTATGGGGGGAGTAACATATCTGTACTTATGGGAGGGGTAACCTATCGTTAACTATGGGAGGAGTAACCTATCTATACTTATGGGCGGGGTAACTTATCTGTACTTATGGGAAGAGTAACCTATCTTTACTTATGGGCGAGGTGACATATCTGTACTTATGGTAGGAGCAACCTATCTGTACTTATGCGAGTGTACCTCAAGTACTTTGGGGAAGTAATCTTGATTTAAGATATTGTATCTCATGTACTTTGAGTAAATTTACTGCACGGAATGTAACTCATGTACTTCAATGACCTTTTCACGCCAGGCGTCGCTAGTAGCTACCGCCCTCAGGTGACGAGCTGGTTATACGAGTGTTTCGCCATCTTGGAATGCATCCAAGGCTTCTGGGTAAAAAGAGGCGTTACCAGGCAACGGTTGACATGTGACTCAAATGGAACGTGGATTCCGCTGCCACGATCATGTAAAGGTACAATGTGATCACAATACACATGTGACTGATGCCAGTAGACCGTGTACCACGATCATGTACAGGTATCATGTGTTCACAATATACATGTGACTGGGGCCAACAGATCGTGTACCACGATCATGTACAGGTATCATGTGTTCACAATGCATATGTGACTGGGGCCAGCAGACCGTGTACCGCGATCATGTACAGGTACCATGTGTTCACAAAACACATGTGAATGGAGCCAACAGACCATGTACCGCGATCATGTACAGGTATCATGTGTTCACAATACACATATGACTGGGGCCATTAGACCGTGTGCCACGATCATGTACAGGTACCATGTGTTCACAATACACATATGACCGGGGCCACCAGACCATGTACCGCGATCATGTACAGGTATCATGTGTTCACAATACACATATGACTGGGGCCATTAGACCGTGTGCCACGATCATGTACAGGTACCATGTGTTCACAATGCACATGTGACTGGGGCGAGCAGACCGTGTATCGCGATCATGTACAGGTACCATGTGTTCACAATACACATGTGACTGGGGCGAGCAGACCGTGTACCACGATCATGTACAGGTATCATGTGTTCACAATACACATATGACTGGGGCAAGCAGACCGTGTACCACGATCATGTACAGGTATCATGTGTTCACAATGCACATGTGACTGGGGCCAACAGACCGTGTACCGCGATCATGTACAGGTACCATGTGTTCACAATGCACATGTGACTGGGGCCAGCAGACCGTGTACCGCGATCATGTACAGGTACCATGTGTTCACAATGCACATGTGACTGGGGCCAACAGACCGTGTACCGCGATCATGTACAGGTACCATGTGTTCACAATACACATGTGACTGGGGTCAGCAGATCGTGTTCCGCGATCATGTTCAGATACCATGTGTTCACAATACACATGTGACTGGGGCCAGCAGACCGTGTACCACGATCATGTAGAGGTACCATGTGATCACAATACACATGTGACTGGGGCGAGCAGACCGTGTACAGCGATCATGTACAGGTACCATGTGTTCACAATACACATGACTGGGGCGAGCAGACCGTGTACCGCGATCATGTACAGGTACCATGTGTTGACAATACACATATGACTGGGGCCATTAGACCGTGTACCGCGATCATGTACAAGTATCATGTGATCACAGTACACATGTGACTGGGGCGAGCAGACCGTGTACAGCGATCATGTACAGGTATCATGTGTTCACAATACACGTGACTGGGGTCAGCAGACCGTGTATCGCGATCATGTACAGGTATCATGTGTTCACAATACACATGTGACTGGGGCCAGCAGATCGTGTTCCGCGATCATGTAAAGACACCATGTGTTCACAATACACATGTGACTGGGGCCAGCAGACCGTGTACCACGATCATGTACAGGTATCATGTGTTCACAATACACATGTGACTGGGGCCAGAAGACCGTGTACCACGATCATGTACAGGTATCATGTGTTCACAATACACATGTGACTGGGGCCAGCAGACCGGGTACCACGATCATGTACAGGTACAGGGTGTTCACAATACACATGTGACTGGGGCCAGAAGACCGTGTACCACGATCATGTACAGGTATCATGTGTTCACAATACACATGTGACTGGGGCCAGCAGACCGGGTACCACGATCATGTACAGGTACAGGGTGTTCACAATACACATGTGACTGGGGTCAGCAGACCGTGTACCACGATCATGTACAGGTACCATGTGTTCACAATACACATGTGACTGGGGCCAACAGACCGTGTACCGCGATCATGTACAGGTATCATGCGTTCACAATACACATGTGAATAGGGCCAGCAGATCGTGTACCGCGATCATGTACAGGTATCATGTGTTCATAATACACATGTGACTGGGGTCAGCAGATCGTGTTCCGCGATCATGTTCAGATACCATGTGTTCACAATACACATGTGACTGGGGCCAGCAGACCGTGTACCGCGATCATGTACAGGTATCATGTGTTCATAATACACATGTGACTGAGATCAGCAGATCGTGTTCCGCGATCATGTTCAGATACCATGTGTTCACAATACACATGTGACTGGGGCCGGTAGACCGTGCACCGCGATCATGTACAGGTACCATGTGTTCACAATACACATGTGACTGAGGACGGCAGACCGTGTACCACGATCATGTACAAGTATCATGTGTTCACAATACATATGGGACTGGGGCCAGCAGATCGTGTTCCGCGATCATGCACAGATACCATGTGTTCACAATACACATGTGACTGGGGCCAGCAGACCGTGTACCACGATCATGTACAGGTACCATGTGCTGCAGTTTCGAGCTGTTCTTATCCTTTTCATCTGATTATTGCTGAAGCCCATGAGTAGGATATAATCTAACTTGTATGGGCGGTAATAGGGATGATGTCAGAAACTGCAGGATCACCAGTATTCGATCGAGCCCGGGTGATAGGCGGGGGGAGGGGCGGGGGGAGGGGCGGGGGGCATGGTTTCTAACCAAAACTGTGAGCCTTGGGCGCCTTGGGTTGCCGCAGAGTGAAATCAAATATTGGCAACACATATATTTAGATCGACATCATCTGAGCACCCTACTAAATCATTAATTTCGTTTCCGCCTTATTTTGCATGTAATCAGGACAGGTCAGGACCTTTTGCTTTCACTGCATGTACGTCTTACACGTATACTAATTGCTGCCAGAGATTGTGTTCGATAATATCAGTATTGGAAAAAAATATCGTGATAGTGATTTTATGTTTGGGAATTTAAATACTGGCCTTCAGAAACAGAGACGATTACGGTATAATATGTTTCACTGCACGGCTTCAATCGCCGACACCACTTCGCGAACTTACATTTCTTAAACCTACTGAGTGATTTGCAAGATGCACATGTAATTTGATTGGGGTTGTTTCCCGCGAGTTTCCATGTAAATCTGTTAATGGCGTTTTGGTTTTACAAGTTCTACATTTTACACACACGCGGACCTTAGTTGCGACCAGCCTCTTGAGGAGTTTATTGGTAACAATGTTTGATGTTCAATAATGTTAGCGTAATTTCATATTGGAGCTCTTTCCCGAAATGTTTCATGTAATCTGGTCATGGCGTTTTAGTTGTACTGTTTACTGTATTTCTGATACCCGCGGTTCTTACTTGTGGCCCAATTTTGTTTTCGATAGTTTATTGTGATGATAATGTTATGTAACTGAATTGCGCCAGTCAAAGTAATCACGGATTTTCGCGTCCCCGCATTAAGTAATCTAGTCGATAGAGGATTTTATGTTCAGTTGATTTATATGAGAGCAGTCAATCATTTTAACTGCGTGGATTTGTGGACGGTTGTCAACAGTAATCAGTGTACCATCTAGTTTTTGTCTCTGCCTATGTTGATTTGAGATACAGTAATACTATAAAATGTTGTATCTGTGTGTTTTATCGAGGACCTACTTTCATCGTGGCACTGCTATTAATATTCCAATAAGGAAACAACGTTGATATCATATTGTTATTTCGATACTGGCCAACGTAAATTCAAGGTTGGACCAAGGTTGATCCTCAGCAGGTTGCCAACGTTGGGTCAACTAACATCAGTATGGACATATACAGGGTGGGCCAACGTTGGACCGTCCCGTTCTGCCAATCTTGGGCCAACGTCTTGGCTTGGTCCATCATTGGACAAATGTTTGCATGCTATCTGGGTGCGGAGTGGGGGTGGAACGAGATGGGGGTAGAACATACATGTTGGAGAGTGGGGGTGAAACGAGATTGTCGGTAGGGAAGGCACTGGGAGCTGGATAAGGAGAGTGTAAACGTTTGGGAGAAATTTGTGTGGCGGGTGGGTTATAAGTTGGGGGCGGGTTGGTGCTAGTGGGTAAGAGGGTTGGGGAGGGTTGGGGAGGATGGGACCGGGTTAACTTTAGGAGCCACCGCAGTGGGCCATGAACGACCGAGAGCGGTCCCGGCGTGCCGGGTGCGGCTCTTGTTGATGACACCGTCCCACCGATTGAGTCATTCTTGGGCATTGGAACATGTGTCTGGAGAAATGCAAGTAGAGGAAGCTAGAGGAAGCCAAAACAGTGACGTCAAAAAATGATTGACATCCTGGATCGGTCCTTGTGTATTCAGTATATTGGGCACAACTCCCATGCTACAATTTACGACACAGTAGTCAGTTGGATCACGTATGCCTACATGTCAGTTACAGCGATACTTGGAAGGAGTCACTCAGTATGAATGCTTTGTGAACAAAAGTGGCTACGTTGCTAGGACGGTTTCCTTTTTACTGCCAATTAGTCTTTGATTTTTCTGATGTGGGATACTACGGTGCCCGGTTTAGGACATCGCGAAATTTTTTTTTGGAGCACGACTTTTTTTTTCACAACAAAAATAACTCGTTCCACAACGACTTCGTCGCGGAACGAGTTATTTTTTTATCAAAAAAGAAACTCATTCCAAACTTCGTCGCGGAACGAGTTTAAAAAAAAAAAAAAAAAAACTCATTCCAAATTTTGTCGCGGAATGAGTTTTTTTTTTTCAAAAAAAAAAAGTCATTCCAAACTTTGTCGCGGAACGATTTTTTTTTTTCCAAAAAAAAAAGTCATTCCGAACTTCGTCGCGGAACGATTTTTTTTTTTCAAAAAAAAAGGCATTCAGAACTTCGTCGCGGCATGAGTTTTTTTCTTTCAAAAAAAAAAGTCATTCGAAAGCCGGGGTGGCATCCCGACTTTTTTTTTTTGCCTGAGCTTTGGCGCGAGGATAGGAAGCGACTGAAGAATGTAGGTAGGTACACACATGTACACGCAGTAAGGAACGTAGTGACTCCCCCCCCAAGCTCGGGGGGGGGGGGGTGGCGGCAAATGCGGTTGTCAAGCAGCTACTAAGCTGGGCACGTGCAGTCTTGGCTACCTTCCAAGTCAGCCCGATTGTCGCCAAAACAATGGGAGAGTGTCTACATAGCGATCCAGGTAAAAAAAAAACTCGTTCCGCGACGAAGTTCGGAATGATTTTTTTTTATTTGAAAGAAAAAAACTCGTTCTGCGACGAAATTTGGAATGAGTTTCTTTTTTGATAAAAAAATAACTCGTTCCGCGACGAAGTCGTTGTGGAACGAGTTATTTTTTTTGTGAAAAAAAATAAGTCGTGCTCCAAAAAAAAATATCGCGATGTCCTAAACCGGGCACCGTAGGATACTGTATATACAGTTTTATTTTGGCAGTTTCACACCAAGACCTGAAGCATATATATATAATGACCATGTTTAATACAAGTTGTGCCATGTGAGTGTGTACTCGTTAGCATTAGTGATGTTTAGCTTTACATGCATACGTGTAATTATCTTATCTGCGTAACAAATACGTGTGTTTCTCACGCTGTAGACCAATAACTTGGACGTCATCTTTGTCGTGAAAATTTACGTGTTTGTGAGATCGAGATAGTCTTGACAGCTTGACCATTAACGCCATGCTTCGGTGGTGTATGATGCTGGTTGTTGCCCCTCGGGGGCACCAGTGGACACTCATGATGGAGATTGATCCCAATGCGAAGTGCGTTGTGGCGTTTTGAGCCAAAGATGGAAAGCCAACGAAATAAAAGCCAATTTGTATCTACCTGAGTGGTCAAAGTTATTTTCTTGCATAACACAACCTTCCCGCTTCACACCGCGAATAGTGGCATCAACCTGCAAGCTTTAGTAGAATAAGTGTATTGCTAACATTATTTATAGCAATACGGTTACCTTATGAGCTGTTGTATACCCTTAGGGTGATGTCGGTTTACATGGCATAACGCTCATTTTATCTTCACCGAGCCGGTAAGGTTATATAATTTATATACCGAACTGCGAAAACTGCCTAACAGCCTTATTTCACAATATCGTTTGGTAAGAACCTTTGTATTATAGGTGTTTGGAATGAATAGATGGCGACACGCGACATAGTGTTAGAAAAACTCGACATCGGCATCCAAATTTGGACACCAACAAATTCAAAATTCGACACCGTTATAGCTTTTCGTTTAAGCTTACATGCAATTTTGCCGTGCCGATTATAAAGAATATGGCCAAGTGATGGAACACCTGATTAAAACGCCCATTCATTATCGTACGTATTCATAAAAACCTCTGTGCCACTCGGAGGGGGGGGGGGGGGGGGGTCCCCGTTCCCAGTTCAGGGTAAAATGAAAAGAAGTTCGTCCCAGAGGAGCGGAAATACCGCTTGCCCCCCCCCCCTCCCCCTTTGTGCTAATGATTGGCGCTTTCGGCAAAGATATTTCTCAATAAGAAGCGACTCTCATCAAAGATTGTCTAGACAATCTTTGCTCTCATTCCGTGAATTTTCCAAGCAAGACTTCTATGACGAATTAGTTGTCATAGCGATGATGACGTCGTATCTTCGAGAACTCTTGTTACCGTGGAAACGTGACAAGACAAATTCATAATAACGGGTTTGCATAAATTTATCATAACGTTCCTTGAACACTGGTAAGCGACAGGCTAGCAGCTGCATCATATTGAGGTGAGTCAATATATTTGTTTACGTGTAATACTTCTTCTGTTCATATCATGACGTTCCCAGTAGCAATAAGTGAGGTGGGATGGGTGGGGGGGGGGGGGGGGAGGGGGCACAAAGGCCGCCCGCCACTGCGTAATATCAGTTATGGACGACAAATGTTCTTGTCTCTTTGGACATTACTTCATAACGGCATGCACTATGTGACCATAATTACACACAAGGCAGCAGTTTTTTTTTTATATAGACCTATAAGCTTTATTTATTATTCGAGGTTAGACCACAGGGGTCGAGGTTCGACCATGCCCCCCACTGCCCCTCAAAAAATGAGCACTCTCCACATACTGCAGACGTTTTCGTTTTTTCTATTGAAACGTATTATTGGAATACCACTGGATACTGTTTGAACAACAAATAAGTTCATTTCATTTTATTGAAGAATATGGACGCTGTTTTGTCTTAAGGGGTCGAGATTAGCCCACTTTGCCTTACTACTGATAGGGGGGGTTGACATCAAGAGCAGGAGACCGATCTCGCCCATTAACCTGGCACGGAGAGCGGCGAGTCTGGGACATAGTATAAAGAAATGCTTTGCATCTTCGGGTTTTGAGCCACACAAGGGACAAGAGTCGAAGTCAATAAAATTATAACGTTTTCTATGTGCGTTCAGGGCGCTAAGCGCCATCCTTAGACGTGCGTGATGGACAGCTCCCATATGAGTGTGTATATCATATAACTTGTTACGCTTATAAGGCTGGACCATCTTCATCTTTCGCTTGAATATATGAATCGTTGGTGACTCTTTGATTTTGGGATCCAAAGAGTTCCAATTATAGGGGGCGTACCAGAAGAAAGACTGCTTGACATAAGTTTTGTTCGTCTTCGGGATGGCAAGATCTCGTGCGTTTCGAAGCGAATACTGCGATATCTGACCAACATAAGGCGTGATATCTGACCAACATAAGGCGAGATATCTGACCAACATAAGGCGGGCAAGTCAGCAGTTGGAAACTCAGATTCGAACCTTGTACAGCGCACGGCGGAGTAGGCTAATCGACCCAGTGTCGTATGCGGGATTGTCCCCCATGCGGAGATGCCCCCCCCCCCGCCCCCCCGCTGTACACGAGCGCTCAAGTCTATTAATCACAATCCGCCACGATATGTCATGAAGCAACCGTAGATGTTACTCCCCACTATTAATACAATAATATTATATTAGCGAGCGTAGCGAGCTCTTTAGATAACACACACGTAAAAAACTGACAAAATCTGTATCTCAATCCCATACTGTAAAGCGCGAAAAAAAATCAACGGGAAGTCGACCCCCAGTGGTGTGACATGCGCATGCGTTTAAATGCATTCTGGGAAATTTCATGTTTTTTTTTTTTGTCAAAAACTTATATGCAGCTCAAACCCCCACATTAACAAACGAATGTACATAATTGGTAGATAATTTACATACAAAAACATAATTCCAACTGATGAAACGCTGATCATAGCGACAACATGCATGTTTCCTCCTCTCTCCTGACAGAGGGCGCTCAACACGCGCGCGCGATGCATTCGCTTGATGGCAGCACAAGTCGAACGCGCAGACGACAGTTTCAGATTTGTCAGCAGTTTACCAGGCTTCGTTGATGTTACAACATTTCCACGTCTAGTCTAGCTTTTGTCAATATATATCAAGGTTGGTGATACATTAAAGTGCTAAGGTAACTTATTTGTGTAATATTTAGATCTAGCCTAGGAGTTAGATCTATTTGACAGTTCATCAGGCGCCAGTGTAGGATCCATAGAACAGTTTTGACCCTGACCAGGGGACCATTTGACTCTTTTAGCTAATGTTTACTGAGCCTTTCAGTAACATAGACTTCTAATTGACTAATATAGATCTAGCTGGAAGTTAAGTTAATGTAAGTTCCCTAGATCTAGTTTAAGTTGGATCTAAGCTTTAAACAATTTGAGGCAAAAATTGCTTCGTTAACACGTTACATGTTCTAGATCTAAGCTTAGGCCTAGATCCAGATCTAGATCCGTTAGGTCTACAATCTAGTTCAGCTTTTGTAAATATAGATCAAGGTTGGTGATCCAAAAGGTGCTAGATCTAACGTCACATTTAGGCTATAATCATATAACTTTCACCACTTATTTGTGTCACATTTAATTAACTGGGTTATTTGACAGTTCATCAGGCATCCGTGCAGGATCCGTCAAGAAATTTGTACTGGTTCCTGGACAAGCTAAGGGAACCATTTGATTGGGACAACCGTCTTTTAGCCTTTCATTAAAATAGACTTCTAATGCAGATCTAGCTGGAAATAAATGTAAGACTTATTAAGCTTAAAGTTACATGTGGAGCTGGCCGTTGCAACGGCTGTACCAAAATAAACATAAACAGGAAATGTTACCTTTGACCACAAGCAGTGTCAACGGCCACCGCCAAAGAAAAAGTGGCGCTCCGGACGCTTCTATTGTCTCATATAATTAATCGCTTGGGCCCCCTGTCGGAGGCACCGGTAAACGACTTGCTTACACACGTTTATGACGTTTCAAATCAGCACAAGTTTTCATTTTTGTGGCGGACAATTCATGAATTTGAAATGTTTTGCTCATTGGCAGATAATTGGTGAGCGATATGGTAGGTGTTTATTGTCTGTTATGAACCTTAAGGCCTTAGGTTTGTGTTCTTATACGCAAATTTGGCATTCAAAAACAGGGAAACAACTCCACATGCAACTTTAAGTTGGATCAAAGCTTTAAAAAAAATTGAGGCAAAAATTGCTGTTGTTTGGCGGATTTTTAACAAAATTTTAATTAAGCTTAGTCTACATCTAGAGATAAGTTAGATCTATTAAGATCTTCGAACATCTATCCATTGGTAATTTCTTTAATATAATTAAGCTTCCTTTAAAAAGTAACCTTACTCTAATTATCGAATCAAAGCAACATCTGTGTTCATACAAACGGGTTGTTTGAAAGTTCATTAGGCGTCCGTGTAGGATTCGTCAAATAACTAACTTCTAATATAGATTAGCTAGAAGGTAATATATAAAGCTGGATCCAAGCTTCAAACAATTTGGCGCAAAAATTGCTTTTTTTTGGTTTATAACAAACCCTTCAGTTAAGATTAGCCTACATCTAGAGATAAGTTATCAAGATCTTCGAACATCTATCCATTAGCATTCTTCATAATATTTAAAAAGTAGTAAATTCTTACAGTAGTCCAATTATCAAATCAAAACAAGTTGTGCTCCCCTTCTTTAGCACATCTACTTAAAAAATAAAAGCTTCTATCACAGCTGCGTGTCATTTGGGATCTCTGTCTATCGTAGACTACTTCTTGCTGGTTTTGCTGCGTTGAATGAGGGCGGACCACCCTTACTTAAAAAAATATTCACAGTACTTTGCTTCACACTGGGTAACCGTAACACAACCCAGTCAACCAGTCGTCCAGTTTCAAATTCTAGAGATCTTGAGCATAATTACTCACGCTCATTACATGAGTTGAGTCGTGAAGTTACAAATCCAAATTGGGGGAGCAGGAAGGCAGGAACATAACTATTGCCGGCCACATCTATCTGACCATGGCACTCCACCTACACCATGCAATGATCCCTCCCCATAAAACACGGCACTTTTAAACTTTGAGAACAAACATTTTCGGTCAGTCAATGTACCAGGGGATGGAAATTGATTTCATTGCCTTAGCCTATTTTTAGATGGCAATTTCTCTCGAACAAAACTTTACAGATCACAAATAAAGCAACCTAGGGTAATAGGAACCTAAATCATGACAGATTCGGTCAGGGGCAGGTCACTTGACTACAAATCAAATGTACTACTAGACTACTAGATTTACTTTTTCAGTACCAAAACTTTGATATTAAATATACAAAATAGCATATTATGTAAAACTTCACCTTTAAAAAGAACAAGTCATAACTAAGGTTATGAGAAACAGTTTAGCCCAGTTATCATCAGTGGGGGTCCAAAAAATTGCTTCACAACAAAGTCAAAGTCTACGCTCGCCTTCTAGGTTTTACCTACAACATATTAATGTTACTCCCCCCTATTAATATAATAATATTATATTAATGTTACTCCCCACTATTAATATAATAATATTATATTAATGTTACTCCCCACTATTAATATAATAATATTATAGCGAGCGTAGCGAGCTCTTTAGATAACACACACGTAAAAAACTGATCTTCATCCCATACTGTAAAGAGCGTAAAAAAATTAACAGGAAGTCGACCCCCAGTGTAACATGTTTGCGCATGCGTTTAAATGCCTTCTGGGAAACGTCATGTTAATTTTTTTGTCAAAAACTTATATGCAGCCCAAACCCGCACATTCACAAAAGAATGTACATAAATTGGTAGATAATTCACATACAAAAACATAATTCCAACTGATGAAACGCTGATCATAGCGACAACATGCATGTTTCCACTCTCCTGACAGAGGGCGCTCAACACGCGCGCGCGCTGCATTCGCTTGGTGGCAGCACAAGTCGAACGCGCAGACGACAGTTTCAGATCTGTCCGCAGTTTAGCAGGCTTCGTTGATGTTACAACATGTTAACGTCTAGTCTAGCTTCTGTAAATTTTTATCAAGGTTGGTGATACATTAAAGTGCTAAGGTAACTTATTTGTGTCATATTTAGATCTAGCCTAGGAGTAAGATCTATTTGACAGTTCATCAGGCGCCAGTGTAGGATCCATAGAACAGTTTTGACCCTGACCAGGGGACCATTTGACTCTTTTAGCTAATGTTTGCTGAGTCTTCAGTAAAATAGACTTCTAATTGACTAGATCTAATATAGATCTAGCTGGAAGTTAAGTTAGTTAATGTAAGTTCCCTAGATCTAGTTTAAGTTGGATCTAAGCTTTAAGCAATTTGAGGCAAAAATTGCTTCGTTAACGTTACAACATGTTTATAGATCTAAGACTAAGACTCAGGAGCCAGATCTAGATCCGTTAGGCCTACAATCTAGTTTAGCTTTTGTAAATATAGATCTAGATCAAGGTTGGTGATCCAATAAGCGCCAGATCTAACGTCACATTCAAAACATATGAGTTTTTTCACCACTTATTTGTGTCACATTTAATTAACTGGGTTATTTGACAGTTCATCAGGCGTCCGTGCAGGATCCGTCAAGAAATTTTGACTGGTTCCTGGACCAGCTAAAGGAACCATATGATTGGGACAATCGTCTTTTAGACTTTCATCAAAATAAACTCCTAATACAGATCTATTTGGATCTAAGCTTTAAAAAAAATTGGGGGAAAAATTGCTGTTGTTAACTGATTTTTAACAAAACTTTTAATTAAGATTAGTCTACATCTAGAGATAAGTTAGATCTATTAAGACCTTCGAACATCTATCCATTGGCATTCTTTAATAAGCTTACTTTAAAAAGTAACCTTACTCTAATTATCGAATCAAAGCAACATTTTTCGTCATTCAAGTAGGCTGTTTGAAAGTTCATCAGGCGTCTGTGTAGGATCCGTCAAATAAATTTAACTTCTAATATAGATTCAGCTAGAAGGTAATGTACAAAGCTGGATCCAAGCTTTAAAGAATTAGTATTTTTTTGGTTTAAAACAAACCCTTCACTTAAGATTAGCCTACATCTAGAGATAAGTTATCAAGATCTTCGAACATCTATCCATTAGCATTCTTTATTATATTTAAAAAGTAGTACAGTAGTCCAATTATCAAATCAAAACAAGTTGTGCTCCCCTTCTTTAGTACATCTACTTCAAAACTAAAAGCTTCTATCACAGCTGCGTGTCATTTGGGATCTCTGTCTATCGTAGACTACTTCTTGCTGGTTTTCCTGCGTTGAATAATGGCGGACCACACTTACATAAAAAAGTATTCACAGTGCTTCACACTGGGTAACCGTAACACAACCCAGTCAACCAGTCGCCCAGTTTCAAATTCTAGAGATCTTGAGCATAATTACTCACGCTCATTACATGAGCTGAGTCGTGAAGTTACAAATCCAAATCAGGGAGCAGGAAGGCAGGAACATAATTGTTGCCGGCCACATCTATCTGACCATGGCACTCCACCAACACCATGCAATGATCCCTCCCCACAAAACACGGCACTTTTAAACTTTGAGAACGAACATTTTCGGTCAGTCAATTTTTTTCATTGCCTTAGCCTATTTTCAGAAAGCAATTTCTCTCGAACAAAACTTTACAGATCACAAATAAAGCAACCTAGGGTAGATCTAATAGGAATCTAAATCATGACAGATTTTGTCAGGGGCAGGTCACTTGACTACAAATCAAATGTACTACTAAACTACTAGATCTATTTTTCAGTACCAAAACTTTGATATTAAATATACAAAATAGAATAATATGTAAAACTTCACCTTTAAAAAGAACAAGTCCTAAGGTTATGAGAAACAGTTTAGCCCAGTTATCATCAGTGGGGGTCCAAAAAATTGCTTCACAACAAAGTCAAAGGCTACGCTCGCCTTCTAGGTTTTACCTACAACATATTATTAATGTTACTCCCCACTATTAATATAATAATATTATATTAATGTTACTCCCCACTATTAATATAATAATATTATATTAATGTTACTCCCCACTATTAATATAATATTAATTGAGGGGAGGAACATAAAATTCAATATTCAATAGTAACATTCCATAGTAACATCTACGGTTGCTTCATGACATATCGTGGCGGTTCGTGATTAATAGACTTGAGCGCTCGTGCCCCTGTAGCCCTGAAACATGCCTCTCTGTCGCTCCGGTTTACCGAGCGTGCCCAGAGAGGCATGTTTCAGGGTTATCCCCCTGTACCTAGTGGCGCCATACGAACACATGGAGGGGAGAGGGTCTAAGTATCATGCCTTTTTTATAGGGGGGCGGGGTACCCCCTCTAAATCGCGAATCCCAAAGAATTAAGGAGATCCATATGAAATCTCCAGGATTAGGACATTTTAAAGCTGGGCGCGAAAGAAAACGCCTAAATGGTGATATCGCAAAAATCGAGGAATTCACAGACTGCCATGAAGGGGGAGGGGGGGGGGGGGGGACTGGGAATGAGGAAAATAATTCTTCGTGAACTGGGAATGGGGTATTAGCCGACCGCCGTGATCGAGGATTTTCATTAATCGTGAACTGGGAATTGTAAATATTAAATAACCGTGAATTGGGAAATGGTCAATTTATACCATGTATCCGCCTCCTACTTTCGTTTGTATACGGGGAATTGTCCTTCTAATTCATCGTGACCTGGGAAAAAAAGAAATGTATTCTTCGTGACTATTGTTAAAAATATTGTTAACCGCTGTTGAACGCGAATCTCCAAGAATTCCTGGATGCCAATCAACGAGATCGGAAAAGGTACCCTCCTTCCTATATAAATGGGAACAGCCGCGCAGAGTGGAGGTGGCGGGGGGGCGGGGGGTGGGGGCACTTCCGCATGCCACGCCGGTCCTGGGATCATAGCGTAATCGTCGATGTCTTCAGTGGGATCACCAAAGAGGGTGATATCCACACAGTGGACCACGTCTGTCACATCCATTTATTGATCAAACACGTTTCTATATAAGGCTATACAACTGCACAGCAAAACACCATGAGTTAGAGGCAAATCCCTGGGCCCGCTCGCTCCTTGTAGGCCTGCTGGACCAATTATGCCCAACACATTTTTAATCGAGACGAGGGAGGTATATTTCAGCTCTGGATATCTCGGACCCCGACCAAAGAGTGTAACTCTTTGCCCCGACAGTGAAAAATCGTTTATCCGACGCATTTGGTAACGATCGAATTTATTTAACCGATATGTCGGATTAACGAATTCAGAAATTCTAAATGTCGGTGTGACTTGCATGATCCGTTTGTTTATGCGTGGTCTATAGGGCATATATAGTATGTAAGTTAAAGATCTATACGCGTAGTCCATACCTCAATTGTTCTTCAAGTAATTATCTTAAGTACATAATAGCTACTGTATGTTACTGGTGTTCTTCCACGTAGGATGCATTATACTAACATGAAGGTAACTACTGCAAGCTGCTGATGTTTTCCCTATAGAGGTAAACATAGGGTGTCATCCGATTGACTTCGATGACTTGCCCCATACCCATGAGGTAACTTAATTAGCCCTATCAACAGCAATCTTATCAGCACCTTATCCAAGCACCTTTTACATTAACAGCGGAGATTAAACATTAAAAGTTGGTGGGTTGGGGAGAGGGGGTGGGGGGGCTGGTCACTTCTCAAAAAACTGTGAGGCGGGTGGAGGGGAGGGCTAAAATGATGACGGCTTTCCCCGGTGTCCCTAAAATGGGGAGGATGGGGAGGGGGCGGGGGGCGGGGGGCAGTCCAGACCCTCAGGAATCCAACCACCTCCCTTGGCATTTGTTCGAGTGCGAGATGGGTTTATATTTTCGGCACGGGTTTCATATATCCTGCCGAAGCGTTTAGGCGACGATATGACGTACGGAAGATTTGTTTTGAGATAAAACTCATCTCGCACGAGAAGCCATGTCATATATATCCATTCTCTCGCACGAACCAAAGCAAACATGTCGCACCCGAGAGAGCCCAAAGCAGAGGTTTTTATTAGCCAGTCGCAGAGTGCGAGATTGAGTTTATCACGGACCTGTGTAGGTAGGCTACTCGCCTACCCACCCCCCCCCACCCCCCCCCCCCGCAGAGAGCGTGATCGAAAAACTCTACCCAGCTAACATATTCTCACCGCCGTGGAAATCTATACCTTCACCACCAGGCGGCGTACACGTCAAAAATCCATATCGTCTAGCCACTGAAGCGTGACGAACTCACATGCACGTCACTGGCTGGTTGTCAGCAGTCATGTGACTGCCATTTTTGTTTAGCCCTCGGCTTCCCCTTGGGTTCCCCCTGTACTGAAGTGCCTACGTCATCCGTAACCATTAGCTCACAACAGCGAATGACAAACCCGTATGACTCGCTGCTACGCTACCAAATGACGTCATAGTATAAACAAAGCCCGACGGGCCAATGAGCGGGAGTATCCCTGATCTATTTTTGGCATCGAGCTGTCCCCAATGCGGGGTGCTTTGTTGTCATGATATTTAAAGCCGCGCGGCTCTTGCCTGGCGAAACACTCACATAAACTGGAAGCTTGGCAAACAAACCAGATACTGCGGTGCGACGGGGTTTCGGATTTATCTTGTGATAATAACACTTGCAGAAAGAAGGTCAGTGATTAAAGTTAACCTCGAGTAGACTACCTGTAGGCTGTACACCCGGTCGGGCCTCTGCCTACCTGCGCCTGGGTGGTAGGACTTGGTATAGTTTGTAATGTACGCTCAAGCTGCATGGCCTGCGCACTGGAGTGAGGCTGGTGAACTTACGTAACACGGCCGTAGATCAATAATTCAAGTTGATGTATTTGTCTATCTCGGTGCATGTGGGTCTTTGTATGTGATCAGGAGCGGGGCGGGGGGATGTGGAGGGGGAAGGGGGGGGGGTGATGGGGGGGGGGGGGTGATAGGGGGGGGGATGAAGGTGGGGGGTGGGAGGAGTATCGACAAATTACAGTCAAATTACCGTTGAACTCTTTGGACTGGTTGGTTGGTTAGTATATTCAGGACACTGCCCTGCCCCTCTGTCAATATACGCTCACTTGAAACTCGTATATTATCTTTCAGATAAGATATTTGAAACTCTCTTCCAAACCCGCCAAGCACAAGGAACACGTCCTAAGCATGATTACTGTTTTTTGATTGTTATTAGACGAACCTTAGTCTCTACCAGTTTGTGGTGCAGAATGTGTTCCTAGCAAGTTCTATAGAGAAAGATAATTGATCAGATACAAGGAATCATTGGGCTATAAATGTATCAACTGCTCTATAGGCTCAGTCTTCCAAAGGCAGCACATAATAGACGATTGAGATGGTTAAGGTGAACGCAACCAAAAGATGAGAAACACAAATGATTCAGAAAGGGGAAGATTTACATTAGATGAGTTAACGAGGAATGGTACCGGAACATGTCATCAAAAGAAATGTAGTTTTCAGAACATCTATTTGTTGAGCTAGGAAAGGCATTTGACTCAATGGCGCAGGCATTGATACGATAGTGGTGGATAGCCGATGGTGTACATGGAAGAATTGTCGATGTTCTGAAATCTGTTTATTAATAAGCAGATTTTAATTCAAGCATTGTTAAAATGAAATAATTTTAAGATATTGTGTAATACGGGCAACTAATCATATGGTTGTTAGTGTCACACCCAATCCCTTATATATGCACCTCGTGCCTAGCCAAGATGTTTAAAAACTTGTGTAGTTTTGCCATCGCTTACCGAATGTAAATTAAATTCATACTTCGCTTATCCGCCTTTAAACATATATATACATGTCATAAGTATATATATTCGTCCCACGGACACCAACCAAAGTTAGAATTATGGGTTTTTTTAGTATGCATTCGGATGTTAAAGACTGACATGTCAACTCACCCCTAGAGGTTTTAACCTAAAGCCTCCCTGAACCCGCGTGTTCAGCCATTCATCAAATGTCATTATGGACCATGACCACGACATAAAGATAATTGTCCGGATCGTGTGTTGCTACATGATCGTTCACCAGATCGAAATAACACAAAGACAGTGAATAGACTGACGTTAGTTACCAGCGGTGTGGTCGTTGTGTTGTATTTTAGCCACCGTGGGTTACTCACATGGCCTTTAACTGATCAACCACGACCAGGGTTATTGCAACCCATAGATTGGGAATCCTCTTGCAAGGACCGATGTTTTATCAGGGCTCAGCGACGGGAGTGACAACGGCGGCTAAGTTAGATACATTACGTCATGAAATATTAATGACGTATTGATGTGTGAGGCCACAGTGAAAGGTCATACAATCGTGTGATGGAGGCGACCGGATTAGGGAGTCCTCTATGTGGCTACAATGTGTAGCAACAGGCGGCATGCAGCGGTGAAAGTCAGCCTCTGTGCCATACACCTTGGGGTGGGCGGAAGCATAGGGGGGTCAGATCACGGCGGATGGGGGTGGAATCGCTCGATGGTTGGGAGAGCGAGATGGGGGAGGGGGGAGGGGGTGGACACATTGTCCCTGTAATTAGTAATTACTGCCACATTTGGTGTGTTCTTTACCCCCCCCCCCCCGCCCCCACCTTCTCCCAGGGTTCGGATTGTCTAATCTGGTAAAACAACGACACGTGACGTCGATGTAACATTATTTCTGACTAAACTACCACTGTATAGCGCAACGGACTATTATATGTGTCTATAGGGTAAGAGGCAGCTAGAGTCAAAGATCGCTTAGTGTTGGCAAGAAAACTTGAGATATAAATGTAGATATATAAGCCACAATAAAACAAAAACGCATCTGTATGCATAAACTCATATTAGGACCTGACAGGTCGCAAAAGAGTGGACCACATAACATGAACATGAGATATATTGGCATGAATAAACCATTGGTAAGGTCGGTCTGGACTGTTATATCGCAATCATGTAGTATTAAAGCTATTCTCGCACTCACTGGCTGCGGCTTTGTGACACCAGGTCTGTGATAAACCCATCTCGCACTCATTGCCTGCAGACCATTGTGACATCAGGTCTGTGATAAACCCATCTCGCACTAATTGCCTGCAGCCCTTTGTGACATCAGGTCTGTCATAAACCCATCTCGCACTCATTGCCTGCAGCCCTTTGTGACACCAGGTCTGTGATAAACCCATCTCGCACTAATTGCCTGCAGCCCTTTGTGACACCAGGTCTGTGATAAAGCCATCTCGCACTCACTGGCTGCGGCTTTGTGACACCAGGTCTGTGATAAACCCATCTCGCACTCACTGGCTGCGGCTTTGTGACACCAGGTCTGTGATAAACCCATTACTCATTGCCTGCAGCTCTTTGTGACACCAGGTCTGGGATAAACCCATCTCGCAATCCTCGAGAGGGAACTCTCCACAACGTTCGGTTTTTCATCACTCAGGGTGAAGATTCGCGCGAGTAAATGCATATGCAATGAGCTCTCGCGCCATATATTTTATCGCAACACACATCTCATATCCTACCCTCTCCCAAAGACTCGGACATGATATGGGAGACTTGGCTGGAATAGACCTTGAATGCATGTCGCACTCGAACTAATGGCATATGCATATATGTAATTATGTATACAGTATTATATTATATAATAACATAATGTCATTCTCTGCCAGTACTCGATCCGAGGGATGCGGGACCCCACTTCTCAACAGTGATCAGTAGTTACATGTCAATAAATCAACCGACATAACCATAACATGCGGGATATATATTCACGTAAGGGGAGTGGCTCTGAAGCGTATTATCTGTGAAAATATCGGGCAAAATGCGATTTTCATTAATAGCAGAACAAAATGGCCGCCACGGTTGACAAAAGTTGAATGCGCGATGGCTCCATGTCTAGAAATATTGCTGAGAGTGTTATGTAGCTGTGCGCCAATTTCATGCTTTTATGATAAAATTTTACATTTTCTCACAAATCGCCTGGGCTATATGTTCGGAAAGCTGGGAGTTTGAGTGAAGGATGTCAGTCCCGTACAGTGCATGGACGGACAAACAAATACCCAGTCTCCGTCTGTCAATCGATATTCCGGTTGGCGAGTGTGGTTCCAGTCCCAAAACACGCACGGTGGCTACAAGGCGCCACCTGGGGGGTAATTGATTGGCGTAAAACATGACGACATGCGGTGTTTGTGTACACAGCGAGTGGTAACAGTCTGTACACAGTGAGGTCTGGCACAGCGAGTGGTAACAGTCTGTACACAGTGATGTCTGGCACAGAGAGTGGTAACAGTCTGTACACAGTGATGTCTGGCACAGCGAGTGGTAACAGTCGGTACACAATGATGTCTGGCACAGAGAGTGGTAACAGTCTGTACACAGTGATGTCTGGCACAGAGAGTGGTAACAGTCTGTACACAGTGATGTCTGGCACAGCGAGTGGTAACAGTCTGTACACAGTGATGTCTGGCACAGAGAGTGGTAACAGTCTGTACACAGTGATGTCTGGCACAGAGAGTGGTAACAGTCTGTACACAGTGAGGTCTGGCACAGAGAGTGGTAACAGTCTGTACACAGTGATGTCTGGCACAGAGAGTGGTAACAGTCTGTACACAGTGATGTCTGGCACAGAGAGTGGTAACAGTCTGTACACAGTGAGGTCTGGCGTAGAGAGTGGAAACAGTCTGTAGACTGTACACAGTGAGGTCTGGCGTAGAAAGTGGTAACAGTCTGTACACAGTGATGTCTGGCACAGAGAGTGGTAACAGTCTGTACACAGTGATATCTGGCACAGAGAGTGGTAACAGTCTGTACACAGTGATGTCTGGCACAGAGAGTGTTAACAGTCTGTACACAGTGATGTCTGGCACAGAGAGTGGTAACAGTCTGTACACAGTGATTTCTGGCACAGAGAGTGGTAACAGTCTGTACACAGTGATGTCTGGCACAGCGAGTGGTAACAGTCTGTACACAGTGATGTCTGGCACAGAGAGTGGTAACAGTCTGTACACAGTGATGTCTGGCACAGAGAGTGGTAACAGTCTGTACACAGTGAGGTCTGGCACAGCGAGTGGTAACAGTCTGTACACAGTGATGTCTGGCACAGAGAGTGGTAACAGTCTGTACACAGTGATGTCTGGCACAGAGAGTGGTAACAGTCTGTACACAGTGATGTCTGGCACAGCGAGTGGTAACAGTCGGTACACAATGATGTCTGGCACAGAGAGTGGTAACAGTCTGTACACAGTGATGTCTGGCACAGAGAGTGGTAACAGTCTGTACACAGTGATGTCTGGCACAGCGAGTGGTAACAGTCTGTACACAGTGATGTCTGGCACAGAGAGTGGTAACAGTCTGTACACAGTGATGTCTGGCACAGAGAGTGGTAACAGTCTGTACACAGTGAGGTCTGGCACAGCGAGTGGTAACAGTCTGTACACAGTGATGTCTGGCACAGAGAGTGGTAACAGTCTGTACACAGTGATGTCTGGCACAGAGAGTGGTAACAGTCTGTACACAGTGATGTCTGGCACAGCGAGTGGTAACAGTCTGTACACAGTGATGTCTGGCACAGAGAGTGGTAACAGTCTGTACACAGTGATGTCTGGCACAGCGAGTGGTAACAGTCTGTACACAGTGAGGTCTGGCACAGCGAGTGGTAACAGTCTGTACACAGTGATGTCTGGCACAGAGAGTGGTAACAGTCTGTACACAGTGATGTCTGGCACAGCGAGTGGTAACAGTCTGTACACAGTGATGTCTGGCACAGAGAGTGGTAACAGTCTGTACACAGTGATGTCTGGCACAGAGAGTGGTAACAGTCTGTACACAGTGATGTCTGGCACAGAGAGTGGTAACAGTCTGTACACAGTGATGTCTGGCACAGAGAGTGGTAACAGTCTGTACACAGTGATGTCTGGCACAGCGAGTGGTAACAGTCTGTACACAGTGATGTCTGGCACAGAGAGTGGTAACAGTCTGTACACAGTGATGTCTGGCACAGAGAGTGGTAACAGTCTGTACACAGTGATTTCTGGCACAGAGAGTGGTAACAGTCTGTACACAGTGATGTCTGGCACAGAGAGTGGTAACAGTCTGTACACAGTGATGTCTGGCACAGAGAGTGGTAACAGTCTGTACACAGTGATGCCTGGCACAGAGAGTGGTAACAGTCTGTACACAGTGATGTCTGGCACAGAGAGTGGTAACAGTCTGTACACAGTGATGCCTGGCACAGAGAGTGGTAACAGTCTGTACACAGTGATGTCTGGCACAGAGAGTGGTAACAGTCTCTACACAGTGATGTCTGGCACAGAGAGTGGTAACAGTCTGTACACAGTGAGGTCTGGCACAGAGAGTGGTAACAGTCTGTGCACAGTGATGTCTGGCACAGAGAGTGGTAACAGTCTGTACACAGTGATGTCTGGCACAGAGAGTGGTAACAGTCTGTACACAGTGATGTCTGGCACAGAGAGTGGTAACAGTCTGTACACAGTGATGTCTGGCACAGCGAGTGGTAACAGTCTGTACACAGTGATGTCTGGCACAGAGAGTGGTAACAGTCTGTACACAGTGATGTCTGGCACAGCGAGTGGTAACAGTCTGTACACAGTGAGGTCTGGCACAGCGAGTGGTAACAGTCTGTACACAGTGATGTCTGGCACAGAGAGTGGTAACAGTCTGTACACAGTGATGTCTGGCACAGAGAGTGGTAACAGTCTGTACACAGTGATATCTGGCACAGAGAGTGGTAACAGTCTGTACACAGTGAGGTCTGGCACAGAGAGTGGTAACAGTCTGTACACAGTGATATCTGGCACAGAGAGTGGTAACAGTCTGTACACAGTGATGTCTGGCACAGAGAGTGGTAACAGTCTGTACACAGTGATGTCTGTCACAGAGAGTGGTAACAGTCTGTACACAGTGATGTCTGGCACACAGAGTGGTAACAGTCTGTACACAGTGAGGTCTGGCACAGCGAGTGGTAACAGTCTGTACACAGTGATGTCTGGCACAGAGAGTGGTAACAGTCTGTGCACAGTGATGTCTGGCACAGAGAGTGGTAACAGTCTGTACACAGTGATGTCTGGCACAGAGAGTGGTAACAGTCTGTACACAGTGATGTCTGGCACAGAGAGTGGTAACAGTCTGTACACAGTGATGTCTGGCACAGAGAGTGGTAACAGTCTGTACACAGTGATGTCTGGCACAGAGAGTGGTAACAGTCTGTACACAGTGATGTCTGGCACAGAGAGTGGTAACAGTCTGTACACAGTGATGTCTGGCACAGCGAGTGGTAACAGTCTGTACACAGTGAGGTCTGGCACAGCGAGTGGTAACAGTCTGTACACAGTGATGTCTGGCACAGAGAGTGGTAACAGTCTGTACACAGTGATGTCTGGCACAGAGAGTGGTAACAGTCTGTACACAGTGATATCTGGCACAGAGAGTGGTAACAGTCTGTACACAGTGATGTCTGGCACAGAGAGTGGTAACAGTCTGTACACAGTGATGTCTGGCACAGAGAGTGGTAACAGTCTGTACACAGTGAGGTCTGGCACAGCGAGTGGTAACAGTCTGTACACAGTGATGTCTGGCACAGAGAGTGGTAACAGTCTGTACACAGTGATGTCTGGCACAGAGAGTGGTAACAGTCTGTACACAGTGATGTCTGGCACAGAGAGTGGTAACAGTCTGTACACAGTGAGGTCTGGCACAGCGAGTGGTAACAGTCTGTACACAGTGATGTCTGGCACAGAGAGTGGTAACAGTCTGTACACAGTGATGTCTGGCACAGCGAGTGGTAACAGTCTGTACACAGTGATGTCTGGCACAGCGAGTGGTAACAGTCTGTACACAGTGATGCCTGGCACAGAGAGTGGTAACAGTCTGTACACAGTGATGTCTGGCACAGCGAGTGGTAACAGTCGGTACACAATGATGTCTGGCACAGAGAGTGGTAACAGTCTGTACACAGTGATGTCTGGCACAGAGAGTGGTAACAGTCTGTACACAGTGATGTCTGGCACAGAGAGTGGTAACAGTCTGTACACAGTGATGTCTGGCACAGAGAGTGGTAACAGTCTGTACACAGTGATGTCTGGCACAGCGAGTGGTAACAGTCTGTACACAGTGATGCCTGGCACAGAGAGTGGTAACAGTCTGTACACAGTGATGTCTGGCACAGCGAGTGGTAACAGTCGGTACACAATGATGTCTGGCACAGAGAGTGGTAACAGTCTGTACACAGTGATGTCTGGCACAGAGAGTGGTAACAGTCTGTACACAGTGATGTCTGGCACAGAGAGTGGTAACAGTCTGTACACAGTGATGTCTGGCACAGAGAGTGGTAACAGTCTGTACACAGTGATGTCTGGCACAGAGAGTGGTAACAGTCTGTACACAGTGATGTCTGGCACAGAGAGTGGTAACAGTCTGTACACAGTGATGTCTGGCACAGAGAGTGGTAACAGTCTGTACACAGTGATGTCTGGCACAGAGAGTGGTAACAGTCTGTACACAGTGATGTCTGGCACAGAGAGTGGTAACAGTCTGTACACAGTGAGGTCTGGCGTAGAGAGTGGAAACAGTCTGTACACAGTGAGGTCTGGCACAGCGAGTGGTAACAGTCTGTACCCAGTGAGGTCAGGCACAGCGAGTGGTAACAGTCTGTACACAGGGATGTCTGGCATAGAGAGTAGGAACAGTCTGTACACAGTGATGTCTGGCGTAGAGAGTGGGAACAGTCTGTACACAGTGAGGTCTGGCGTAGAGAGTGGGAACAGTCTGTACACAGTGAGGTCTGGCGTAGAAAGTGGAACAGTCTGTACACAGCGATGTCTGGCGTAGAAAGTGGGAAAAGTCTGTACACAGTGATGTCTTGCTAAGAGGGGGGGGGGCAGTCTGTACACAGTGATGTCTGGCGTGGAAAGTGGGAACAGTCTGTACACAGTGATGTCTGGCGTAGAGAGTGGGAACAGTCTGTACACAGTGGTGTCTGGCGTAGAGAGTGGGAACAGTCTGTACGCAGTGGTGTCTTGTTAAGAGGGGGGGGGGCAGTCTGTACACCGTGATATCTGACTGAGAGAGTGGTAACAGTATGTACACAGTGATGTCTGGCGTAAAGAATGGGAACAGTCTGTACACAGTGATGTCAGGTTAAGAGGGGGGGAACAGTCTGTACACAGGGATGTCTGGCGTAGAGAGTGGAAACTGTCTGTACGAAGTGATGTCTTGTTAAGAGGGGGGGGGGGGGGTCAGCCTGTACACCGTGATATCTGGCTGAGAGAGTGGTATCAGTATGTACACAGTGATGTCTGGCGTAGAGAGTGGGAACAGTCTGTACACAGTGATGTCTGGCGTAGAGAGTGGGAACAGTCTGTACACAGTGAGGTCTGGCGTAGAAAGTGGTAACAGTCTGTACGCAGTGATGTCTGGCGTAGAGAGTGGAACAGTCTGTACACAGTGATGTCTGGTTAAGAGGGTGGGAACAGTATGTACACAGTGATGTCTGGCTAAGAGTGTGGGAACATTATGTACACAGTGATATAGTAATGTCTGCGGTAGAGTCTGTAAACAGTGATGTCTGGCATAAAGAGTGGGAACAGTCTGTACACAGTGATGTCTGGCATAGAGAGTGGGAACAGTCTGTACACAGTGGTGTCTGGCGTAGAGAGTGGGAACAGTCTGTACACAGTGATATCTGGTGTAGAGAGTAGTAACAGTGATGTCTAGGGTAGAGAGTGATGTCTGGGGTAGAGAGTGGGAACAGTCTGTCTGGTTAAGAGGGTGGGAACAATATGTACACAGTGATGTCTGGCGTAAAGAGTGGGAACAGTCTGTACACAGTGATGTCTGGCGTAAAGAGTGGGAACAGTCTGTGCACAGTGATATCTGGCTGAGAGAGTGGGAACATTATGTACATAGTGATATAGTGATGTCTGCCGTAGAGTCTGTACACAGTGATGTCTGGTTAAAATGGTGGGAACAGTCTGTACACAGGAGTGTCTAGTTGAGAGAGTGGTAACAGTCTGTACACAGTGATATAGTGATGTCTGCCGCAGAGTCTGTGCACAGTGATGTCTGGCTGAGAATGGGAACGGTCTGTACACAGTGATGTCTAGCGTAGAGAGTGGGATCAGCCTGTACACAGTGATGTCTGGCGTAGAGAATGGTAAGAGTCTGTACACAGTGATGTCTGGGGTAGAGAGTGGGAACTGTCTGTACACAGTGATGTCTGGTTAAGATGGTGGGAACAGTCTGTACACAGTGATGTCTGGCGTAGAGAGTGGGAACAGTCTGTGCACAGTGATATCTGGCTGAGAGAGTGGGAACATTATGTACATAGTGATACAGTGATTTCTGCCTTAGAGTCTGTACACAGTGATGTCTGGCTGAGAGTGGGGAGAGTCTGTACACAGTGATGTCTGGCGTAGTGAGTGGTAACAGTCTGTACGCAGTGATGTCTGGTTAAGAAGGTGGGAACAGTCTGTACACAGGGATGTCTGGCTGAGAGAGTGGGAACAGTCTGTACACAGTGATGTAGTGATGTCTGCCGTAGAGTCTGTACACAGTGATGTATTACTGAGAGTGGGAACGGTCTGTACACAGTGATGTCTGGCGTAGAGAGTGGGAACAGTCTGTACACAGTGATGTCTGGTTAAGAGGGTGGGAACAATATGTACACAGTGATGTCTGTCGTAAAGAGTGGGAACTGTCCGTACACAGTGATATTTTGTTAAGAGGGTGGGAACAATATGTACACAGTGATGTCTGGCGTAAAGAGTAGGAACAGTCTGAACACAGTGAGGTCTGGCGTAAAGGGCGGGAACTGTCTGTACACAGTGACGTCTGGTTAAAAGGGTGGGAACAATATGTACACAGTGATGTCTGGCGTAAAGAGTGGGAACAGTCTGTACACAGTGATGTCTGGCGTAAAGAGTGGGAACAGTCTGTGCACAGTGATATCTGGCTGAGAGAGTGGGAACATTATGTACATAGTGATATAGTGATGTCTGCCGTAGAGTCTGTACACCGTGATGTCTGGCTAAGAGGGTGGGAACAGTATGTACACAGTGATGTCTGGCTGAGAGAGTGGCAACAGTCTGTACACAGTGATGTCTGGCGTAAAAAGTGGGAACTGTCTGTACACAGTGATGTCTGATTAAGAGGGTGGGGACAGTCTGTACACAGTGATGTCAGGTTAAGAGGGTGGGAACAGTATGTACACAGTGATGTCTGGTTAAGAGGGTGGTAACAGTATGTACACAGTGATGTCTGGCGTAGTGAGTTGGAACAGTCTGTACACAGTGATGTCTGGTTAAGAGGGTGGGAACTGTCTGTACACAGTGATGTCTGGTTAAGAGGGTGGGAACAGTATGTACACCGTGATGTCTGGCTGAGAGAGTGGTAACAGTATGTACACAGTGATGTCTGGCGTAGTGAGTTGGAACAGTCTGTGCACAGTGAGGTCTGGCGTAAAGAGTGGGTACTGTCTGTACACAGTGATGTCTGGCGTAAAGAGCGGGAGCTCTTTGTACACAGTGATGTCTGGTTAAGAGGGTGGGAACAGTATGTACACAGTGATGTCTGGTTAAGAGGGTGGGAACAATATGTACACAGTGATGTTTGGCGTGAAGAGTGGGAACAGTCTGTACACAGTGATGCCTGGGTTGAAGAGTGGGAGCTGTCTGTACACAGTGATATCTGGGGTAAAGAGTGGGAGCTGTCTGTACACAGTGATGTCTGGCGTAAAGAATAGGAACAGTCTGTACACAGTGATGTCTGGCGTAAAGAGTGGGAGCAGTCTGTACACCGTGACATCTGGCTGAGAGAGTGGGAACATTATGTACATAGTGATATAGTGATGTCTGCCGTAGAGTCTGTACACAGTGATGTCTGGCTAAGAGTGTGGGAACAGTATGTACACCGTGATGTCTGGCTGAGAGAGTGGTAACAGTCTGTACACAGTGATGTCTGGGGTAGAGAGTGGGAACTGTCTGTACGCAGTGATGTCTGGCGTAGAGAGTGGGAACAGTCTGTACATAGTGATGTCTGGCATTGAGAGTGGGAACAGTCTGTACACAGTGATATAGTGATGTCTGCCTTAGAGTCTGTACACAGTGATGTCTGGCTGAGAATGGGGACAGTCTGTACACAGTGATGTCTGGCATAGAGAATGGAAACAGTCTGTATACAGTGAGGTCTGGCGTAAAGAGTGGGAACTGTCTGTACACAGTGATGTCTGGCGTAAAGATTGGGAGCTGTTTGTACAAAGTGATGTCTGGTTAAGGGTGTGGGAACAGTATGTACCCAGTGATGCCTCGTTAAGAGGGTGGGAACAATATGTACACAGTGATGTCTGGGGTAAAGAGTGGGAGCTGTCTGTACACAGAGATGTCTGGGGTAAAGAGTGGGAACAGTCTGTACACAGTGATGTCTGGCGTAAAGAGTGGGGGCAGTCTGTACACCGTGATATCTGGCTGAGAGAGTGGGAACATTATGTACATAGTGATATAGTGATGTCTGCCGTAGAGTCTGTACACAGTGATGTCTGGCTAAGAGGGTGGGAACAGTATGTACACCGTGATGTCTGGCTGAGAGAGTGGTAACAGTCTGTACACAGTGAGGTCTGGCGTAAAGAGTGGGAACTGTCTGTACACAGTGATGTCTGGCGTAAAGAGTGGGAGCTGTTTGTACACAGTGATGTCTGGTTATGAGGGTGGGAACAGTGTGTACACAGTGATCTCTGGTTAAGAGGGTGGGAACCATATGTACACAGTGATGTCTGGCGTAAGGAGTGGGAACAGTCTGTACACAATGATGTCTGGGGTAAAGAGTGGGAGCTGTCTGTACAAGGTGATGTCTGGGGTAAAGAGTGGGAGCTGTCTGTACACAGTGATGTCTGGGGTAAAGAGTGGGAGCTGTCTGTACACAGTGATGTCTGGCGTAAAGAGTGGGAACAGTCTGTACACAGTGATGTCTGGCGTAAAGAGTGGGAGCAGTCTGTGCACCGTGACATCTGGCTGAGAGAGTGGGAACATCATGTACATAGTGATATAGTGATGTCTGCCGTAGAGTCTGTACACAGTGATGTCTGACATAGAGAGTGAGAACAGTCTGTGCACAGTGATGCCTGGCACAGAGACTGGGAACAGTCTGTACACAGTAATGGCTGGGGTAGATAGTGGTAACAGTCTGTACACAGTGATATCTGGCGTAGAGATTGAGGACAGTCTGCACACAGTGATGTCTTACTGAGAGTGGAAACAGTCTGTGCACAGTGATATCTGGCGTAGAGTGGGCGTATTTCTTTTGTGCCAAGACCCGGTTTGCCCAACCTGTGACAGTGCGCTTCCAGGCGTGTCGATAGGGCTATGCCGTGTGCCAATGAAATGTATCCGGTGCATTTAGATGCAACGGAATCGGCCTACTCTGTCACTTTTCAATCACCCGCTATCTTCTCCCGAATGTGCCGTGCTAAAACCGGGATACAATCGGCATGCCGAATGACTAAATGCGCACGCAACCGACCCGGTTGAAAGAAATGTCGGGAGGTGTACCGATGCGTAGTGCTGGTACTGGGTTTACCTTAGGGATATAACCTAGCTACCGTAGAAATGCACCTAGTGAATATGACTTGGTGAATGGCATATGATGCACCGTGTTTAGAACAATTAAATGTTAATTTACCGCCTACCCCGTTTTCCAAATCAGCTATCCGCCCTTGAAAAGGGGTAAAGACACGATTGAACCTTTTCATATGGGCATAGTATTTCGCCATGGCTGTTTCAATTATGGTGTTACGGTCATCGTAACGAACTACAGAACACAACATCACAAGTTTAGCCGTCCATGACCATAACCCTTTAAGCGGTTTACCCATACAGGAGGCAGAAACCCTGCGAAGATACACTGCCGTCTGCACACGGTCGAGGGAACTAATCGAATTATCAATGGATTCGTACGGCTTCGATGGATCAAGGTCGTAAACTAAATAGCTGAACAGCTCGTTGCCAAGGGTGACGTGATCTGTCGGCGGGAGGCTGGCGAGAGTCCGTGACAGAGGTCTTGAGGGGGTGGATGAAGGGTGTGGGTGAAGTCTTGGAATCGTGGATGGAAAGGTGAGAAGTTATGGGAGAGTGTATGGAGAGGTGAGAGGTCACGGGAGAGTGGATGGAGAAGTGAGAGGTCACGGGAGAGTGGATGGAGAGGTAAGAGGTCAAGGGAGAATTGATGGAGGGGATGGGAGAAACCCTGGAAGAGTGGATGGAGAGGTGAGAGATCATGGGAGAGTAGATGGAAAGGTGAGAGGTCATGGGAGAGTGGATGGAGCGGTGAGAGATCATGGAAAAGTGGATAGATGGGGTGGGAGATATCATTGAAGAGTGGATGGAGAGGTGAGAGATCATGAGAGAGTGGATGGAGGAGGTGGGAGAACCCATGGAAGAGTGGGTGGAGAGGTGAGAGGTCATGAGAGAGTGGATGGAGAGGTGAGAGGTTATGGGAGAGTGGACGGAGAGGTGAGAGGTCACGGGAGATTGGATGGAGAGGTGAGATCATGGGAGAGTGGATGGAGAGGTGAGAGGTCATGGGAGAGTGGTTGGAGAGGTGAGAAATCCTGGAAGAGTGGATGGAGAGGTGAGAGGTCATGGGAGAGTGGATGGAGAGGTGAGAGGTCACGAGACAGTGGATGGAGGGGTGGGAAAAACCATGGAAGAGTGGATGGAGAGGTGAGAGATCATGGAAAAGTGGATAGATGGGGTGGGAGATACCATTGAAGAGTGGATGGAGAGGTGAGAGATCATGGGAGATAATAATTTCTCATTATTTAATTTTTTCTTCTTATTATTTTTATTATTATACTTTTTATTATTTGATAATATTAATTTTAGTTAAATTGTTAAGTTTAAAACAATATTACTATACGATGGCTGCCCACGGATATATTTCCCGTTGACGCGATGTAACTTTACGTCCAGATGTCGTTCCAACGCCAACCGGTCAACCATTTACCGCAGCTACAGCCGGGATCTCTCATTGTGACCATGACTGAAGCCACCGCGTATAAAGCTCCGGCGTCCCAAGCCAGTGCCTTTAGAAGCATCCTTAAAGGGATACAACGGTGTTACCGCGTCGTACTCATGCATAATTTAGTTGGTTTACTTCTGAAAAATTCTTCCCGTGACATTCGCTACATGAAAATCTCCATCAATAACTTGGCAGGGACGCCCCGATGGTCTAGCGGTCTTTGTAGGGTGAACTCTCCGCACCCCCACTCTCTCTTGCTCTCTCTGACTCTCCCTCCTGGAGGCTGGGCCCACGTGTAGGTATGACTGCCCATGATGTGCGAGAGTCTAATCTTTATACGGGATAGAGCGATCGATATAGCAGCCTACAGTGGATGATTTATTCAGTCGCCTCAACGCAGTGCCAAGGGATTGACATGTAACCCGATCACTCACGTTATATGGCTGATATGCGCAGGTCACCGACTTGGTCTTCATCATGTACTCAAATAGTTTCCGGAAAAACATTAACACTTTTTATTCACGTTATGTTATTATAGCCAGTTGAGGCGCGATTATCAGTAGAAGATTGAGGGTTGGAGGCGAAAATGACTTTTTTCATTCTATCCGGGCCGGTCGCATGTTATGGTGGCCATAAAAAGAAAGATGTCAGTATGCAGTACTTGTTGTTGTCTTCTTTGTATTAGTTCAACAGAGCGACGTTGGCTTAGTTAGTAATCTGTTTGAATTGCAGGTCAGCAGCTTGTGCGTTTTAATGATAACACCTGTATCAGTGACCATGTTTGATCCACCATATTTTATTGTGTCCCGGAATGTTTCTTACCTCGCACCAGGAATCCAAGGGCCACCCCGATAGCTCAGTGGGTTAGAACGCTCGCATTGATCGCCCTTGCCAACCGAGAGCCTAACGGCACGTGGATCGATGGTTCGAGCCTCGCTCTGGCTATGTTTGTGTGAGTAGAGTAGGCGGTTACCCCCGGGGACATGACTCCACTCTCCCTTCCTTCTCCCATTGACGCGACATGACCGCCAGTGGTTAAATCGTCCTTAATGTGCAACCAACCGACCAACCAGCCCCTGACTCATGTCTTAATCAACCAGGTACAGACCCCTTGACAACCGTAGAGATGTTTATGACGCATTCATGATATATAGTAGCAACAGGACAAGCAAGGTCATGGCCACCCCAAAGGGACCAGCTTAGTTGCTATGCAACCCCGAAGTGTTCATGCTCACTATTATAATACTACTCCTACACAATCCGAATATGACCAGATCACAACTATTTTACTATCCCCTGTCCACGTAGTCACGCTCTGTCGCCCTGTCCATCGGCGACATCCGGCTCTCTTTTGTCGCGCTAATGCAAACAACAGGCGCGTGGATCGATAGCCAATCGTCCATGCCATTTTATCCTCCTTGGGTTATTACTTGGATCTATTATCGCTTGCTGGGCGATGAAAGGGAGTATTACGGTCACGCTGTTTGTCTTGGGAGCCGTGCGTGGCCTGGGGTTTAAGGCAGTGCCATGTCATGATACGGCTCAGCAAGGCGTACATCAATCGGATGAATTGTTTGGCTTCCAACTTGTGATCAATTTACTCAGCAAATGGCGAAGACACCAGCAGGTGTCTTGCCATTGTAATTAGTCGCGGAACAAATACCAGTGTCAGGAAACGTGTCATGCGTTTTGCGAGTTGCTGCTGGTCTGTACTGCTCGTCTCAGTCGTCAGTTATTTCTGTGCTACTGTATAACTAAAAAAATCACAATGTTGATTGCTCTAGCGTCAGCGGCCGTTAAGGTCTTAGCTCGAGACTCCCAGCCAAGTTCACTATTTGTTTTACTTCTCGTTTATATTTACGTCATACTTGGTCAAATAAATGATCTTTAATCTTGAATCTTAAACCTCCTATACATAAATGTATTGCATCACACAAGGCCGTATGTTGAGCGGACCAGTCCCAAAATATGGCTAAGTTGTCAGTGTTTATACTGTAAGGATGGAAGTAGGTAATATTAAATACATTGTCATGTTGAACGTCGGTAGCTAACGTTAACGTTGGGGTTTGATTATATAGACCTTCACGTTGGACCATATCTTTCAACCCACCCTTCCATCTCCCTGAACGCGTGACAGAGCGGCTATATCTAAAGGCGACAGTGTCTTTCAATAGATACGCAATCTTTTAGTTCTTTACACGACATTTGGTCACTGCGTGTTACACAATTGAATATATTAATTTGAACAAAAGATCGATTTTCAATAAATATCAATAGAGGTCAAATACATCTATCCGGTGCCAAGTGGAAGTAAAGAAGTTGCGCGGTACTTTTTTGGCGTTTTTTTGTTTAATTTAAATGTATTTACTGCGTTATATGTTAACATACTAGTGGCGTCTAATGGCTGTTCTAGTACAGTAAAACCTCCCTGCCCGACCACCTTCCTAACCCGATCGCCTCCCTAACTCGATCGATTTTTTCCACTCCCGACGGTCGGCCTATACTTTAGCATTGTAACAGTATTCTCTAACCCGATCACCTCCCTACTCTGTAAGTCGATCGATCATTTTGGTCCCTAGTATCACCGGCTGATTGCAATTAGCAAAACACACACACTCAGGCGATAACGCCTGTTGACTGGATAGTGTGTGAAACATGTTCGCGTGTTGTTATAGGTTGTTAGAGTATGCATTGCAGCTTTGATAATCTTGATCACAAAACTCGACACCTTTAAAACACATACAATCTCTCTTGAGAAAGATCTGGGGGACTTGTTGCCATTCGTCGCCTCTCTCCAAGAACAACTACAGAAATGTGGCATGTTAGCTACAGCAACCGCCAAGCAAGTTTCGATAAAGAAATTTCGGCAAAAGTGATTACTTTTACATGTATATTTGAATTATTAAACAAATACTACATTGTAAGGGAAAACATCTTTTTTCTGTTTGTTTTTTTGCCACGAGTATAGTGTCGGAAGAATATTCCGTAACCCGACCACCTACCTAAGTCGATCGATCAGTGGCAGTCCCATCGTCGGTCGACTTAGAGAGGTTTTACTGTACTGTGGTTAATTTAAAGTCACTTATAAGTCCTGCATGGCTGGGTGAGATAATATTTGCATTAATTCATGTATTGTGCCTGTGTGTCTGTATTCTCGCCAGTTACTATAATTAGAGAATAACTATCTATCTATCTGTTTTCTCGCATGCTATGCGCATGGTATAAGACACTTTTCTTCTTGATTTCTTTCAGACGCGGATAACGTCTAGTCAAGGTCATCGCAATGGCATCTCAAGGGCGCGTTTCACCAGAACAGTCTGTGGTTAGGATGGGTGACGAAGCAGATGGAGGCGGCTACCACGTGAAGACGAGCGGTAAGGCTCCGTAATGAAGGAGGTTGCCCCGTGGCCTAACGGGTAGCGCCTTCTGCTGCGCTCTGCTAGGCCAACACAAGCTATCCATATTGGATTCGAACTCCACATGAACAAACCTTCGTGGAGAATAAAAACTCTGCTCCACAGAGTTCATGTCCTGCTAAACACCAACCAACCCACTGGTTGCGCAAATTAATAGGGGACCCAGGCTAAGCCTAATAACAAACGGTATCAGGTGATAAAAAGAAAGAATTCACTCTGAATTAGAACTTTTTTTTCAAAATGGCACAAGGTATATTTTGCTGTATTAAATACGCAGGTATTAAATTCTTGAAACTTAAAATGTTGCAAGAAAGAATAGCTGATTTGACCGTTTTTCAAGAATCTTGAAATTTGGCCCCGGTCGACAGCAACGGTATAAGCGGAGCTTGCGTAGCGCCACCTAGCGAATAGGAGCTTGATGGCCCTTCTTCAACCGACATACCTTGGCTGAGACCAGACCCGCCTAACTGCCATCACCCGCCATATACTTCCCCTCCCACTTTTCAACCGGCTTGGTATTAATGACTTGTTTGCAGCTGATGACGATTCTACGGGCAACAAATGTTGCGGATGCTGCTGCATGGGTTTGGCTATGATCATCGTCATCTTCACCTTCCCTTTCTCACTGTGCGTCTGTCTCAAGGTGAGCCGGTCACAAGGCCAAGACGGCTTTGTACTCGTAGATCATAACAACTTTTCATTATTGCTTATATCATGGCCGAATTGGTGTTTAATATTTTACACCAGTAGAGCATGCGACATGAATAGTCAATGACAAATCACCGTTTGAGTGTTATTCTCTGACTTGAGCATGTATGTTGATGCAGGTTATTAAAGTATGTTGCGTTGCAGGTTATTAAATAGGTTGGGTTGCAGATTATTAACGTATGTTAGGACGCAGGTTATTAAAATATGTTAGGACGCACGTTATTAACATATGTTGGATGCAGGTTATTAAAGTAGCGTAGATTGCAGTTATTGACGTATGTTAGGTTGCAGGTTATTAACACATATTAGGTTGCAGGTTATTAACATATGTTGGATGCAGGTTATTAAAGTAACGTAGATTGCAGTTATTAAAGTATGTTGGGTTGCAGGTTATTAAAGTATGTTAGGTTGCAGATTATAAAATTGTGTTGGGTTGCAGATTATTTAAGTAGGTTGGGTTGCAGTTTATTAACGTATGTTAGGTTGCAGATTATTCCAATAAACCCGAAGAGCGCTGTGGTATATAACAATCAACATGATCAGTTATTGTCTTAGAAACACTAAAACGAAACATTTTCCAGTTCATCAAAATGTGGTTTGCTTTTGAGAGCAGATAAAACCTGACTCTGGAGACCATATACATGTGACTCGCTGCTTCTCTTTCTACCCTCAGATTGTACAGGAGTATGAGCGAGCTGTCATCTTCCGGCTAGGCCGTATCGTGGGCAAAGCCAAGGGACCAGGTGAGCCAACATGAGCTGATGAAAGTGTATTATTACGAGTTGATGGTCCTGTTAGATTGCAGGTTATTAAGGTACAATTGTACAATAGCATTAAATGTGAAGGCCGGTAAAATCATGTAATCTGTCCCAAACCGCCCTTCGGCCCTTTTCGTAAAGACAATCGTTGCCATAGTTACATGGCGTAGAACAATGAAACATGACATCACGCACGAATGTGCCATGCGGAAGTACCCCCGTCTCTCCATTCGCCGTTGTCCCCCTTGTATAAAATGCACAATATTTAGACCCTCTTCGATCTGTGTACGGTGTCATTATGATAGATCCATAGGGGAGTGGAGATCTTCGCATACACGACTTCGCAATTTTACGCCATCTTGGAAAAATCGAGACTGGCGCAGAGAGTTATGGGAAATATTTTGGTGTTATCTGGATTTTTTCTATGGAGATAAATACCACATTTCCACGTTATTGGCAAGGCATGTATAAAATTGATGAGCATATCTAACTTACATTCAGATTACGTATTTTGTCTGTTACATAGATGACACTATTTCATGTTTGAATGTCTACAAAATACGTTGTCAGGCGATGACGCCATCTTGACATCTCGCCAAGACCGAAATAATACCCAGAATGCATTGCACGTGCAGTGACGCCTCACGGTGGCAAAATCGGAACTACGATTAGCGAAGTGGTCTATGGGGGGCGAACCCGCATGACACTGCGGTACTGGCACTAAATATTATGCTATTGTGTCTTACTGATATATTATGAGCATCGAGGAAGGGCTCCCATCCAATGGGTACAGCTGCGTTTTGCCTAAAATAAGACGAGGATTTTCTGCCAGAACCAAAAATAGACAAGTTCATCAAGTCAAAATTTCAAATTCATAGATGTTGAATACGGAGGCAGCCAATCAGATGGGCTAAACGACGACGATTATGTTTATCGAGATAGACAGTTTGATCTCTCCGGGGGGGGGGGGGGGGGTATATATATATATGTGATCAATCTCCGGAGCAGAAATCTCTCTCGATGTACCCATCTGAGACTGATTTTTTTCTTCAAGATTGCAGCTCATGACTATTTTCCAGTTGATTTGGTCAGTGTTTTAAATAATTACCCTTCCTATAATTTGCCATAATTGTTAGACTAAAAAGTCTCTATTTCGGATGCCATTTTTAACCCTTTTTTTTTCTCGCTCAGTGACAACCAAATTGCGCATTTTCTGTCGTTACCAATATGCCTTCGATGGCATGGGCAGCACCCCCGCCCCCTCTCTCCCCCCCACACACACAACACTGCAGTAAGGTAGTGACCCCACCCGACTACAGGGATTTGGTTTGATAGGAGCGTCAGTTCTCGATGGCATCCTACCGTTGGGTGACATGGGCGGCACATTATCAGCTGTAGAGCTATCGTTAGCTTGCATTATTTTGATACCCGTAAGCTGGTCAATGTTAGAAGGTTACGCTTGATGGCTTGTTTTCCGTTTTCAGGATTATTCTTCTACTTGCCGTGTACAGACAAGATGACTGTCATCGACTTGAGGACTATCACCTACAACGTGCCGCCCCAGGAGGTATGGTCCTTGTAGTAGTATCGTTGTCCAATTGAAGAGCTATGTGTCAATCTTTTATCCAATTCTCCCAAGACTCTCGCGTTTACATACATTGAACGTGTCCCCTAACTTGTCCCTTTGTATATTTGTGATAAAGCGATGACTTTTTTGGGTGGCTTCTATGCTAGCGGCATTCTTGGTCTAAATCGTAACAGGAGTCCCAGAGCGAGAATTGTCTACGTTGCCATGTTTTGCCTTTAATGTTTGTTGAATCTGAATATGAATCTGAAAAGCAGGTATGGCCTATACGGATTCATGTTGCCTAACATTAGGAGTCAGACACGTTAAATACAATCGGCATGAGTTAGCATTGTCATAGCAAGATCTACATTTTAACATAACATTAGGCCTACATAGCATAATATAAAGGTGAGGAAGGACAAGGAAAAACAATTGCGGTGACAGACGACTTCGCAAATCATAGTTATCAGCTTATTCCTCTGTGAGGCGCCACTGTATGTGCAATGCATTTTGGGTATTATTTCGGTGTTTGCGAGATGTCAAGATGGCGTCATCGCATGACACGTATCATGTAGATAATTAAACACACGGCATTATCATCTATGTAAAGGAAGCAATATGTAATCTGTATGTTATTTAGACATGCTGATTAGTTTTATACATGCCTTGCCAATAATCTGGGAATAAGGTATTTATCACCGTAAAAAAAGGCAACACCAACATATTTCCCAGAACCCTTTGCGCAAGTCACAATTTTTCCAAGATGGTGTATAATTGAGATGCCGTGTATAGCTACGAAAATCAAAGAGGCAAGCTGAAATACGCTTCATTCCTGGGACAAATACTGGTTAAGAGGACAATTGAATTTCCAATTTGCTTCTATATGCTCACAAACAGTTCATTAATTTACTATTACCGTGCAAATTACGATAGACATAGATGGATATTCAGTGTGTGCTGCACAAGTCGATTACGCAAAACACTAAGCCTCGGGCAATGAAGTTACTGTTGATGGCGACTAAGTTCTTATTTACATTTTGTTTTGCACGATGTATTTTCGAAAACCACCCACGCTATGTGCAATCTATTGATTTTCATGATGGTAATAATTAGCTAAATTTCCTCCAAGTCGTTTTTGCTGTCATTGTAATTAGGTTGCCAAATGGAGTTAGTGTCAGTCTGTATGTAATTTGATTCGGAGAGAATCCATAAGCTTACTAGCCTGGACTGACCTGGAACAACAGCTTCCAAATAAAAAGTGGGCCGGGCGACGGACAAGAAGACGAACACGTGTTCGCAAAAGACTGACAACGGACGATGCACGAGGTATGTGGACGCGGAGACGAAGGCAAATAAATGGAACGTGTTTTCGCTGCTTTAGTCAGTAAAAACACATTCAACTGCATGAAACTTAACTTGGTACGAAATGTATATACCTACCTCTCTTCATCCAGATTCTCAGCAAAGACTCTGTGACGGTCCAGGTGGACGCCGTGGTCTACTTCCGGATCTACAACCCGATCCTGTCGGTGACCAACGTGGAGGACGTCCACGACGCCACGCGTCTTCTGGCGCAGACCACGCTCCGAAACGTCCTGGGCACAAAGACGTTGGCCGACATCCTGAGTGACCGCGAGGAGACCAGTCGCCTCATGCAGGTCGGGGATTTAAACTGGCGACATCCCAGCTCTCGCCGCGGGCTTTGTTCTTCATGTTCTTCTTTTGTGGCCCTGCTTTGGATTGATCTTTTGGTTATATATTGCGTTCTTGCCAAGCATAGCATGCTAGTTTGTAAATATGACCCCCATATTGACAATATTATAGATATATGCGTAAAATGTTGCTATGCATATTCTATCTGTCATGTGTACGCACATGTTTCAATTATCATTCGTAGCCATATAGGTTGATAGGCGTGATTACTATTAGCGATTGGATTTCTTTGATCTGTAAAATTGTCTAAACGCTGTTGTAAAAAGGTGGTATTTACCCGTGACCACTGGGCCACAATGTCTTTGTCGTGGTGTCTCGCGTGCACTGGGTGATTTGGAATTAGGTCCAAGACACATATACATTCATTGTGTAGGCAATAACATTGCAGTGTTGTTTTTATATTGTAGACTATTTTGGACGGCGCAACGGATCCGTGGGGAGTTAAGGTGGAGCGAGTGGAAATGTGAGTCTGTTGCTGTGGCACTATATCATCGGTGCAACTGTTTTATTTAGTTAACATGCATACTTGTGCAAAAAAAAAAAAATGTTGCGTGTATAAGCGTTCGAGATTGATCCTAATTGGTCACTAGATAGAGGTGGTCTTGCTCCCAAGGGAACCTCATAAAGAAATAATCTCTAAATAAAAAGATGCTCTTATGTGAACTAATAATATAACGACATAAATTATTATTAACACATATATCACATCTATGACATTGCAGCAAGGACGTGAAGTTGCCTCAGCAGCTGCAGAGATCAATGGCTGCGGAAGCCGAGGCATCCAGGGACGCCAGGGCAAAGGTCAGTGGACAATTCTCAATATCATTGATATGCGCTTTAAAGCCTAAGTAAAGGTACTCACTAGGCATGGCCAAACTTTGTTAGCTATTTTCCATATTCTCAAGGTCTCGGCATAGAGCCATGCATGGTGGCTGAATTGCACCGTGCCAGATACCGGTGTCGTAACCATGACAGGAGAGCCGAGATCGCTACTGGCGTAAGCCATCATTTCAGAGGTGTTGACATTATGTATTTTTCCGCAAAGATAAAACTCGGTCACGATCTGGTGTGACAAGCGCCATTATAGTTCATTCACGTCATATCTGGTCTACGCTGTACAGTTCACCAATATGATGACTAATATGTAATTTTTCGCTTTTGACACTTCGACCGTATTTCTGTCCCAGGTGATCGCCGCTGAGGGTGAGATGAAGGCCTCCAGGTCGCTGAAGGACGCGGCAGACATCATGTCCGAGTCGCCCTCCGCCCTCCAGCTTAGGTATCTCCAGACGCTGACCACCATCTCGGCCGAGAAGAACTCCACCATCATCTTCCCGATCCCGATTGACATGCTGCAGGGATTGACTAAGAAGTAATTAACATTACTCCTGTAACTCAGTACCCGATCCTGACGTCATAGACAGGTGCACACGCCCAAGGTCAATCACAAGGTCAATGAGGTCACGCAATGACGTTTGGTGGAGTATTTTTGATATTGAATAGCTGATTGTCGTACATAGTTTTATGCATTGATAAAACACCAGTATATTAACTGCAGTTTCAGGCACTTGGTGTTTTATCAAGTCTTTTGGTGATATACATGCTTAGGTGGTTCGTTTGATGTTGATATAACATAAAAAATTTTTTAATTTCGATAATGAACAAATACTAGCAAAAAACGTCTAAAATATTAAAGGCTTCGAAAAAAGAACGCAGTCAACTGTTTTATTAAAATGCAATTTGCGTGTGTGTAACCATAGCAACGATGACTATGTTGCTAATTTGTACCATGTTGATGTCTATACGCGATCTAGTATCTATACATATTCTACCTCTTCCAAAGCCTTAAGACTGCAATGAACATTTCATGGTGGTTCACCCATTGACCCACAGTGAGATATGTGGGGGGCCATGTATGTAAAGGAATCTCACAGCTTGAGATGGAATACGAGGGTCATTTACCACATTATTCACTTTATCATTACTAGTCACTTACACCTATTAGGTAATGTCGTTGGTCCTGTTGACCTAACATTCTACAATATGGGGGGCCGGCCCGATAGCTCAGTGGGTTAGAGCGCTCGCCTTGAGTGGTCTGGCCACCTGAAAGCCTAGCGTCGCGTGGATCGGTGGTTCGCGCCCCTCTGTGGCCATGTCTGTGTGGTCGCAGGATAAAGATCCCATGTCCTTCTTCGTGAAGAGTAGGGGGTTACCCCCGGGGGACATGGCTCCACTCTCCCTTCCTTCTCCCACTTCTTGACGCGATATAGCCAAAAGTGGTTAACGCGTCCTGAATATAAAACCAGCCATCTGCAATATGACTGCACTAGTCTTGTCCGAACTATTGTTTATATGAGCGTCGTGTTACGTGCCTCGTTGTAATTATGACAATCCTCATCATTGAAACCACAGTAATCCACACCATGCAATTCTCACAGATCCATACCATATAATCCTCAGCAATTCATGCCATACAAGCCACAAAGACTCTCACCAATACACACAGATTCACACCAATCTTCGCCAACCCCTACCCACCGATCTTCGCCAAGCCCCACAGATTGACCGACATTTTTACCAATCCAACCAATCTTCACCAACCCATGCCAATCCACACACATACTAAGTGGTATACGCAAATCTGCAGGAATCCTCACCAATACTCACACATGATCACCAATATATTGGATCTAAATAAAATAACATTAGCGACTATAACACTTGCTGCAGCAAATGCAAAATATGTCAGACTTGTCAAATCTGAAACATTGCAGAACATTGAACGAACCCGTACATGTTGTAAATGTCTATGTTGTAAATGCATAACCGAAAACATTTCATTTATGATGTAAGCTTCAATAGAATTTTTTGACGCCGCATGTTGAATACACTGGGTTTGTTTGAACCACCAGCCTCTATTTATTCACATTTATTAACTATATTCATTATCATGCGGTAAATTGTGCCTCTCCGTTTTATTTCAGTGCTCATTCTCATACTATGCGCAGATATGTTACACTTTCCTTAGCTCACATAGACTTGTGTCCCCGTGTGTGAGAAAAGTCTGCTGAAGAAATGTAAAGCAAAAAAACATACCGAACGAAACGGAAAACGAGAAGAAGTAATGGATCTTGTATTATATTCTTATAATATATAGCCAACATTAACTTGATTCCTTTATTGTATGTGTATTTTATATACTTTCATACCTCGCATACTTTTTTGTTATTATTTACAATACAAACCTGCTGCAAAAATCGCTCAAGGAAGTAGATAAGATCTTCATTGTTAATATGGGAATGTTTTGTTCGCTTTGCGCATGATACACAGGTAGGAAAACACTCTTTTTTCGCCTTACTCACCAATTCATTCTTTGACGGTGGTTACTGTCTGTATATTACCCATTTGTTTGCGGTGAATTTTGGCTGTTTTATCAATAAATACCCAGAATAAAACAGCGATCTCTTATTGGTGTGTACATTGACATCATTACGACCCCCTTGATATACTTCTTATTGGCGTGTACATTGACATCATTACGACCCCTTTGGCATACATTTTATTGGTGTATACATTGACGTCATTACGACCCCTTTGGCATACATTTTATTGGTGTATACACTGACGTCATTACGACCCCTTTGGCATACATTGTATTGGTGTATACATTGACGTCATTACGACCCCTTTTATATACTTCTTATTGGTGTGTACATTGACATCATTATGACCCATTTGACATACTTTTTATTGATATGTACATTGACATCATTATGACATCTTTGGCATACTTCTGGTGTACATTTCCTGCTAGATATTCTTGCCCTAGCTTCATTGCAGCTATGAGATCGGGGTTGAGGGTGCGGGGGGTGCGGGAGGGGTACGTGACAGTGAGTAAGATACATCCCAGTATATACTAATAACGAATATCATTGTTAGTCCTTTTTAGTGTGTGCGTTAATATCCAAAAGGACTCTTCTTATATGTTGTAGTGTTTACATTGACAGCGGTACGCATAAAGAAATACAAATACTAATTGGTGGAGATGTGGATACCCGTTTTATATGTTGGAGGTCTGGTTGGGGGGAAGCGAAATAGGAGGTAAACGTTGAATATGGTATATACAAATAAATATCAAGTGATGTTGACAGTCTTATCATAACGTCATGTAATAGAGGCATTAGTGCCACTCGACGTGTTTGAGTCGTATGTGTGCGGAAGGGAAGGCGGGGGGGGGGGGGGGGGCAACAGACTAGTACATATCAGTAAATGGTGAGCGCCACAATACTTGTTGATATGAAAACTCCAGTGGTGGTCATAATGACACCATGTATGTGCTGTGGGGTTGGCATTCATGGGTGGTTGGTTGGTGGGTTGGTTATTATAATGTTTGATAAAGAACCATACAACGGTTTTCCTATATAACACCCTGTGTTGGGAGGAGTAAACACACTTTGGTCATACGTAGACCGAAACGAAAACGAAAATCTCGATGAAATCGAAAACAATACAATATCCGAATCAGCTGCGGAGTCATTGATTCTTCATATCTGCTTCCTAGACCTACGTACGTCTGCGCTATATGTCATACAAGATCCAGGAGCTATGAGGAGACACCATAACAAAACGATTCCATACACGACTTCGCAATTATACGCCATCTATGAAAAATCGAGACTGGCGCATAGAGTTGTGAAAAATATTTTGGTGTTATCTTGACTTTTTCTATGGAGATAAATGCCATATCTCCACATTATTGGCAAGGCATGTATAAAATTAATGAGCATATGTAACTGTTAAATGTCTACAAAATACGTTGTCAGGCGATGACGCCATCTTGACATCTCTCAAAGACCAACATAATACTCAGAATGCATTGCACATGCAAATGCGCCTCACGGTGGCAAAATTGGAACTACGATTAGCGAAGTCGTCTGTACGATATTAATGAAACAATTCAAGCTACCAATGATGTTCAGAATCCCAGCCGGTGTGTGCACCAACGTCCGTGTGCAACCCCTCTGACCCCTTAATCAGAAAGCACATTAAACGTCAACTGCCTTGAAACCTATAGCTGGGAAAGGGGGTGGGTGGGTGGGGGGGGTGTCTAGCCTGGCGTCGTCGCCCACCGAGATGTTCGGCGCCAACAAAAATATATTCGATTACTGTGGCTTTCCGTGAAATATTTCTTTGTGCCACCCTGGCGGAAATAGACGGGGCTTCGATTAGATGGATGTCATTAATGCTGCCAGCTGACGGTGCAGAGAACACTTCATCACGCTGGCCGAGAGACAACTCTTGGCGCCGCGGCTCTTAATGTGTCTAATAGGGTCGCTGGTTGCAACGACGCTTGACTACAGTGATGTGGGTCTGTTTAGCGTTAAAGGTTGGTTTGTCTGTCTGATTTCTTTCGATCTGGTAATGATTGTTTTGCTGTTTTTGTGATTTGTGTTTTTGCAAGATGAATGTTGTTGAGACAGTGACGCAAAAGCATTTGGAAACTCGCTTACTTAACTTATTTAAGCCACACTATCTCCCAGAAAATTACATTTTTTAATCTTTAAATGTGGGTGACATATTTTGGTCTTTATTGCATACTTACAAATATAACGAGGACAAAAAAACGAAAGGACATGTTAAGGATGCTTTCTTTTCCATTTAAAAGTCTGTTGGTCACGCATCTCGCGTCGCTAGTCTACATTGCAGCCGTTGGCCGCCACTTGACATGAACATTTTATCAATGTAAAATTGTCTTGAATAAAAGAGGTGACATTAGCTGGATATATATGGATATATAAACAGCTTTGATCTGAGTGAGAGAATAGTGGGCCAATTATGTGGCGTCCCACACAAGCTCACCCCTACCCCCATCGACACATAATCGGTTCCGTTTCAGGGTAGTTTGTGTGCGAACAGGAGTAAGCTGGTGGCATATGGGGGGGGGGGGGAGGTGTGTGTTGTATGGGGTGTTGGCTGAAAGGGGTAATGGTGGGGGCTGCATCACTACATGATGTGACTGCGAGCGTTGATTGAAAAGTGTGGCTGAATTTATAAATTCTTTATTGCCATAGACAATTCAGTACACGTACATTAACATAACTGAATATAAATGAATAAATAAATTTACATAGCACTACAAAGTGACGACATCATCACGTGTTTTACGTTGCTTGGTTAAAAAACCCTGAGACGTGATCAGTTTTGGCCTTTTGCACTTAACCAGTATACGTCTATTCAACTTTATAATTTTCCATGAGTATAGCGAAGAGCACACCTAACATTACCATACTTTTTCAGTTTGTGTCTTTGCAATTATAATACATAATTATATAAGTTTGCTTACAATATTTATTAATATAGTTTCATTGCTACTATTGCCGTACGCAATTTTCTGTTCTATTGAGATCGTAGCCCCAGAGGACGGACAGTTACTGAACCAACTAATGGTCTCCGTAACTGAATACCAAAAAAATGCAGGTTTGTAAATCAACTTAGGGATAATTTCATCAAAAATGTCTCGAATCCATATAAACTTATGTGTCTTTTTATGAAGCACCAGAGAAAAACAGTGCGGAAATTGTTCAGACGTATCTCATTCACAGTGTATCAGAACCAGTGTCGTATATTCACAGTGTATTTCAGACGTATTGAATTTAATGCGATGTGTGTCACATGTGATATTGATCAAACTCCGGTGGCTAGGCGAGGATATTCCAGGCCCTATAAATTAAGATACTAAGATAGACATCAGGACATTAAGGGGGGCAACCGGGGGTCGTGTTCCCAGATCATGAAGAATAAATTTCTTTATTCCCAGGTCACGATGAATTAAATGGAGAACTCCCCGTATACACTGGATGGGGCGGATCCATGGTATAAATTGGCGATTTCCCAATTTACGGTTATTTAGTATTCAAATTCTCATTTCACGACCAATGAAAAAAAGCCTTGATCCCGACGGCCGGCTATTGTCTCATACCCAGTTCACGAAGCATTATTGTCCTCATTCCCAGTTTACGGTGAAATGAATAGCCCGTTCAAGAGGACCGGAAATACCCATTACCCCCCACCCTCCTAGGGTTATCGTTAAGCGCTTGTTGAAGGCCAATTATATTAAAGGGCAAAGTTTTTGCACTAAGCTGTTTGGAACCGTCGGATGTACAAAATAGTTCGTCACCAAGCCTTTATCAGCGCCCGTTACATTGAAAAGAACTTTTAGAACAGCCAAGTAGTGAAAACAGGCCATCATCCCGCCTCTACCACCGGCCAATTATATTACGAGACCAAACTAGAATAAACTGGAATAGAACACCATAGGCCAGCTGTCTTCAAGTGTGCTGGTTGTACATCTCTTGTTGTATTCTGCCTAACCACTGACGACAACCGGGTCTTCACGTTCGGCTCTGAAAACGAGTCCATTTGTAATGATCAGCTCAAACACTTCTCAACATTCACAGGTGAACGAAAATGTTGGAACACGTAAGATGAGGGACACGCCCGACCGAGAGGACACGTAAGGTGAGGGACACGCCAGACCGAGAGGACGCGTAAGGTGAGGGACACGCCAGACCCAGAGGACACGTAAGGTGAGGGACACGCCAGACCGAGAGGAGACGTAAGGTGAGGGACACGCCCGACCGAGAGGACACGTAAGGTGAGGGACACGCCAGACCGAGAGGACGCGTAAGGTGAGGGACACGCCAGACCGAGAGGACACGTAAGGTGAGGGACACGCCCGACCGACAGGACACGTAAGGTGAGGGACACGCCAGACCGAGAGGACGCGTAAGGTGAGGGACACGCCAGACCCAGAGGACACGTAAGGTGAGGGACACGCCAGACCGAGAGGACGCGTAAGATGAGGGACAGGCTAGACCGAGAGGACACGTAAGGTGAAGGACACGCCAGACCGAGAGGACACGTAAGGTGAGGGACACGCCAGACCGAGAGGACACGTAAGGTGAGGGACACGCCAGACCGAGAGGACACGTAAGATGAGGGACACGCCCGACCCAGAGGACACGTAAGATGAGGGACACGCCAGACCGAGAGGACGCGTAAGGTGAGGGACACGCCAGACCGAGAGGACGCGTAAGATGAGGGACACGCCAGACCGAGAGGACACGTAAGGTGAGGGACACGCCAGACCGAGAGGACACGTAAGATGAGGGACACGCCAGACCCAGAGGACACGTAAGGTGCGGGACACGCCAGACCGAGAGGACACGTAAGGTGAGGGACTCGCCAGACCGAGAGGACACGTAAGGTGAGGGACACGCCAGACCGAGAGGACACGTAAGATGAGGGACACGCCAGACCGAGAGGACGCGTAAGATGAGGGACACGCTAGACCGAGAGGACACGTAAGGTGAGGGACACGCCAGACCGAGAGGACACGTAAGGTGAGGGACACGCCAGACCGAGAGGACACGTAAGGTGAGGGACACGCCAGACCGAGAGGACACGTAAGGTGAGGGACACGCCAGACCGAGAGGACACGTAAGGTGAGGGACACGCCAGACCGAGAGGACACGTAAGGTGAGGGACACGCCAGACCGAGAGGACACGTAAGGTGAGGGACACGCCAGACCGAGAGGACACGTAAGGTGAGGGACACGCCAGACCGAGAGGACACGTAAGGTGAGGGACACGCCAGACCGAGAGGACACGTAAGGTGAGGGACACGCCAGACCGAGAGGACACGTAAGGTGAGGGACACGCCAGACCGAGAGGACACGTAAGGTGAGGGACACGCCAGACCGAGAGGACACGTAAGGTGAGGGACACGCCAGACCGAGAGGACACGTAAGATGAGGGACACGCCAGACCGAGAAGACACGTAAGGTGAGGGACACGCCAGACCGAGAGGACACGTAAGATGAGGGACACGCCAGACCCAGAGGACACGTAAGGTGAAGGACACGCCAGACCGAGAGGACACGTAAGATGAGGGACACGCCAGACCGAGAGGACGCGTAAGATGAGGGACACGCCAGACCGAGAGGACACGTAAGATGAGGGACACGCCAGACCGAGAGGACACGTAAGGTGAGGGACACGCCAGACCGAGAGGACACGTAAGGTGAGGGACACGCCAGACCGAGAGGACACGTAAAATGAGGGACACGCCAGACCCAGAGGACACGTAAGGTGAGGGACGCGCCAGACTGAGAGAACTCGTAAGTTGAGGGACACGCCAGACCGAGAGGACACGTAAGATGAGGGACACGCCAGACCGAGAGGACGCGTAAGGTGAGGGACACGCCAGACCGAGAGGACACGTAAGGTGAGGGACACGCCAGACCAAGAGTACACGTAAGGTGAGGGACACGCCAGACCGAGAGAACACGTAAGATGAGGGACACGCCAGACCGAGAAGACACGTAAGGTAAGGGACACGCCAGACCGAGAGGACGCGTAAGGTGAGGGACACGCCAGACCGAGAGGACGCGTAAGGTGAGGGACACGCCAGACCCAGAGGACACGTAAGGTGAGGGACACGCCAGACCGAGAGGACACGTAAGGTGAGGGACACGCCAGACCGAGAGGACACGTAAGGTGAGGGACACGCCAGACCGAGAGGACACGTAAGGTGAGGGACACGCCAGGACCGAGAGGACACGTAAAATGAGGGACACGCCAGACCCAGAGGACACGTAAGGTGAGGGAGGCGCCAGACTGAGAGAACTCGTAAGTTGAGGGACACGCCAGACCGAGAGGACACGTAAGATGAGGGACACGCCAGACCGAGAGGACGCGTAAGGTGAGGGATACGCCAGACCGAGGGGACACGTAAGGTGAGGGACACGCCAGACCGAGAGGACACGTAAGGTGAGGGACACGCCAGACCGAGAGAACACGTAAGATGAGGGACACGCCAGACCGAGAAGACACGTAAGGTGAGGGACACGCCAGACCGAGAGGACGCGTAAGGTGAGGGACACGCCAGACCGAGAGGACGCGTATAGTGAGGGACACGCCAGACCCAGAGGACACGTAAGGTGAGAGACACGCCAGACCGAGAGGACACGTAAGGTGAGGGACACGCCAGACCGAGAGGACACATAAGGTGAGGGACACGCCAGACCGAGAGGACACGTAAGGTGAGGGACACGCCAGACCCAGAGAACACGTAAGGTGAGGGACACGCCAGACCCAGAGGACACGTAAGGTGAGTGACACGCCAGACCGAGAGGACACGTAAGGTGAGGGACACGCCAGACCGAGAGGACACGTAAGGTGAGGGACACGCCAGACCGAGGGGACACGTAAGATGAGGGACACGCCAGACCCAGAGGACACGTAAGGTGAGGGACGCGCCAGACTGAGAGAACTCGTAAGTTGAGGGACACGCCAGACGGAGAGGACACGTAAGATGAGGGACATGCCAGACCGAGAGGACGCGTAAGGTGAGGGACACGCCAGACCGAGAGGACACGTAAGGTGAGGGACACGCCAGACCGAGAGGACACGTAAGGTGAGGGACACGCCAGACCGAGAGAACACGTAAGATGAGGGACACGCCAGACCGAGAAGACACGTAAGGTGAGGGACACGCCAGACCGAGAGGACGCGTAAGGTGAGGGACACGCCAGACCGAGAGGACGCGTAAGGTGAGGGACACGCCAGACCCAGAGGACACGTAAGGTGAGGGACACGCCAGACCGAGAGGACACGTAAGGTGAGGGACACGCCAGACCCAGAGGACACGTAAGATGAGAGACACGCCAGACCCAGAGGACACGTAAGGTGAGGGACACGCCAGACCGAGAGGACACGTAAGGTGAGGGACACGCCAGACCCAGAGGACACGTAAGGTGAGGGACACGCCAGACCCAGAGGACACGTAAGGTGAGAGACACGCCAGACCGAGAAGACACGTAAAATGAGGGACACGCCAGACCGAGAGGACACGTAAGGTGAGGGACACGCCAGACCCAGAGGACACGTAAGGTGAGGGACGCGCCAGACTGAGAGAACTCGTAAGTTGAGGGACACGCCAGACCGAGAGGACACGTAAGTTGAGGGACACGCTAGACCGAGAGGACGCGTCAGATGCGGGCCACGCCAGACCCAGAAGACACGTAAGGTGAGGGACACGCCAGACCGAGAGGACACGTAAGATGAGGGACACGCAAGACCGAGAGGACACGTAAGGTGAGGGACACGCCAGACCGAGAGGACACGTAAGGTGAGGGACACGCCAGACCGAGAGGACACGTAAGATGAGGGACACGCCAGACCGAGAGGACGCGTAAGGTGAGGGACACGCCAAACCGAGAGGACACGTAAGGTGAGGGACACGCCAGACCGAGAGGACACGTAAGGTGAGGGACACGCCAGACCCAGAGGACACGTAAGGTGAGGGACACGCCAGACCCAGAGGACACGTAAGGTGAGGGACACGCCAGACCCAGAGGACACGTAAGGTGAGGGACACGCCAGACCGAGAGGACACGTAAGGTGAGGGACACGCCAGACCGAGAGGACACGTAAGGTGAGGGACACGCCAGACCGAGAGGACACGTAAGGTGAGGGACACGCCAGACCGAGAGGAGACGTAAGATGAGGGACACGCCAGACCGAGAGGACACGTAAGATGAGGGACACGCCAGACCCAGAGGACACGTAAGGTGAGGGACACGCCCGACCGAGAGGACACGTAAGGTGAGGGACTCGCCAGACCGCGAGGGCACGTAAGGTGAAGGACACGCCAGACCCAGAGGACACGTAAGGTGAGGGACACGCCAGACCGCGAGGACACGTAAGGTGAAGGACACGCCAGACCCAGAGGACACGTAAGGTGAGGGACACGCCAGACCGAGAGGACACGTAAGGTGAGGGACACGCCAGACCCAGAGGACACGTAGGGTGAGGGACACGCCAGACCCTGAGAACACGTAAGGTGAGGGACACGCCAGACCGAGAGGACACGTAAGGTGAGGGACACGCCCGACCGAGAGGACACGTAAGGTGAGGGACACGCCAGACCGAGAGGACACGTAAGATGAGGTACACGCCAGACCGAGAGGACACGTAAGATGAGGGACACGCCAGACCGAGAGGACACGTAAGGTGAGGGACACGCCAGACCCAGAGGACACGTAAGGTGAGGGACACGCCAGACCGAGAGGACACGTAAGGTGAGGGACACGCCAGACCCAGAGGACACGTAGGGTGAGGGACACGCCAGACCGAGAGGACACGTAAGGTGAGGGACACGCCAGACCGAGAGGACACGTAAGGTGAGGGACACGCCAGACCCAGAGAACACGTAAGGTGAGGGACACGCCAGACCCAGAGGACACGTAGGGTGAGGGACACGCCAGACCGAGAGGACACGTAAGGTGAGGGACACGCCAGACCGAGAGGGGACGTAAGGTGAGGGACACGCCAGACCCAGAGAACACGTAAGGTGAGGGACACGCCAGACCCAGAGGACACGTAGGGTGAGGGACACGCCAGACCGAGAGGACACGTAAGGTGAGGGACACGCCAGACCGAGAGGACACGTAAGGTGAGGGACACGCCAGACCGAGAGGACACGTAAGGAGAATGACACGCCAGACCCAGAGGACACGCAAGGTGAGGGACTCGCCAGACCGAGAGGACGCGTAAGGTGAGGGACACGCCAGACCCAGAGAACACGTAAGGTGAGGGACACGCCAGACCCAGAGGACACGTAGGGTGAGGGACACGCCAGACCGAGAGGACACGTAAGGTGAGGGACACGCCAGACCGAGAGGGGACGTAAGGTGAGGGACACGCCAGACCCAGAGAACACGTAAGGTGAGGGACACGCCAGACCCAGAGGACACGTAGGGTGAGGGACACGCCAGACCGAGAGGACACGTAAGGTGAGGGACACGCCAGACCGAGAGGACACGTAAGGTGAGGGACACGCCAGATTGAGAGGACACGTAAGGTGAGGGACACGCCAGACCGAGAGGACACCTAAGGTGAGGGACACGCCAGACCGAGAGGACACGTAAGGTGAGGGACACGCCAGACCGAGAGGACACGTAAGGTGAGGGACACGCCAGATTGTGAGGACACGTAAGGTGAGAGACACGCCAGATTGAGAGGACATGTAAGGTGAGGGACACGCCAGACCGAGAGGACGCGTGAGGTGAGGGACACGCCAGACCGAGAGGACACGTAAGGTGAGGGACACGCCAGACCGAGAGGACACCTAAGGTGAGGGACACGCCAGACCGAGAGGACACGTAAGATGAGGGACACGCCAGACCGAGAGGACGCGTAAGGTGAGGGACACGCCAGACCCTGAGAACACGTAAGGTGAGGGACACGCCAGACCGAGAGGACGCGTAAGGTGAGAGACACGCCAGATTGAGAGGACATGTAAGGTGAGGGACACGCCAGATTGAGAGGACACGTAAGGTGAGGGACACGCCAGACCGAGAGGACACGTAAGGTGAGGGACACGCCAGACCGAGAGGACACGTAAGGTGAGGGACACGCCAGACCGAGAGGACACGTAAGGTGAGGGACACGCCAGACCGAGAGGACACGTAAGATGAGGGACACGCCAGACCGAGAGGACGCGTAAGGTGAGGGACACGCCAGATTGAGAGGACACGTAAGGTGAGGGACACGCCAGACCGAGAGGAGACGTAAGGTGAGGGACACGCCAGACCGAGAGGACACGTAAGATGAGGGACACGCCAGACCCAGAGGACACGTAAGGTGAGGGACACGCCAGACCCAGAGGACACGTAAGGTGAGGGACACGCCAGACCGTGAGGACACGTAAGGTGAGGGACACGCCAGACCGAGAGGACACGTAAGGTGAGGGACACGCCAGACCGAGAGGACACGTAAGGTGAGGGACACGCCAGACCGAGAGGACACGTAAGGTGAGGGACACGCCAGACCGAGAGGACACGTAAGGTGAGGGACACGGCAGACCGAGAGGAGACGTAAGGTGAGGGACACGCCTAACCGAGAGGACACGTAAGGTGAGGGACACGCCAGACCCAGAGGACACGTACGGTGAAGGACACGCAAGACCCAGAGGACATGTAAGGTGAGGGACACGCCAGACCGAGAGGACACGTAAGGTGAGGGACACGCCAGACCGTGAGGACACGTAAGGTGAGGGACACGCCAGACCGAGAGGACACGTAAGGTGAGGGACACGCCAGACCGAGAGGACACGTAAGATGAGGGACACGCCAGACCCAGAGGACACGTACGGTGAGGGACACGCCAGACCGAGAGTACACGTAAGGTGAGGGACACGCCAGACCGAGAGGACACGTAAGGTGAGGGACACGCCAGACCGAGAGGACACGTAAGGTGAGGGACACGCCAGACCGAGAGGACACGTAAGGTGAGGGACACGCCAGACCCAGAGGACGCGTAAGGTGAGGGACACGCCAGACCCAGAGGACACGTACGGTAAGGGACACGCAAGACCCAGAGGACGCGTAAGGTGAGGGACACGCCAGACCCAGAGGACGCGTAAGGTGAGGGACACGCCAGACCGAGAGGACACGTAAGGTGAGGGACACGCCAGACCGAGAGGACGCGTAAGGTGAGGGACACGCCAGACCCAGAGGACGCGTAAGGTGAGGGACACGCCAGACCGAGAGGACACGTAAGGTGAGGGACACGCAAGACCGAGAGGACACGTAAGGTGAGGGACACGCCAGACCGAGAGGACGCGTAAGGTGAGGGACACGCCAGACCCAGAGGACGCGTAAGGTGAGGGACACGCCAGACCGAGAGGACGCGTAAGGTGAGGGACACGCCAGACCCAGAGGACACGTAAGGTGAGGGACACGCCAGACCGAGAGGACACGTAAGGTGAGGGACACGCCAGACCCAGAGGACACGTAAGGTGAGGGACACGCCAGACCGAGAGGACACGTAAGGTGAGGGACACGCCAGACCGAGAGGACACGTAAGGTGAGGGACACGCCAGACCGAGAGGACACGTAAGGTGAGGGACACGCCAGACCGAGAGGACACGTAAGGTGAGGGACACGCCAGACCGAGAGGACACGTAAGATGAGGGACATGCCAGACCGAGAGGACACGTAAGGTGAGGGACACGCCAGACCGAGAGGACGCGTAAGGTGAGGGACACGCCAGACCCAGAGGACGCGTAAGGTGATGGACACGCCAGACCGAGAGGACACGTAAGGTGAGGGACACGCCAGACCGTGAGGACACGTAAGGTGAGGGACACGCCAGACCGAGAGGACACGTAAGGTGAGGGACACGCCAGACCGAGAGGACACGTAAGATGAGGGACACGCCAGACCCAGAGGACACGTACGGTGAGGGACACGCCAGACCGAGAGTACACGTAAGGTGAGGGACACGCCAGACCGAGAGGACACGTAAGGTGAGGGACACGCCAGACCGAGAGGACACGTAAGGTGAGGGACACGCCAGACCGAGAGGACACGTAAGGTGAGGGACACGCCAGACCCAGAGGACGCGTAAGGTGAGGGACACGCCAGACCCAGAGGACACGTACGGTAAGGGACACGCAAGACCCAGAGGACGCGTAAGGTGAGGGACACGCCAGACCCAGAGGACGCGTAAGGTGAGGGACACGCCAGACCGAGAGGACACGTAAGGTGAGGGACACGCCAGACCGAGAGGACGCGTAAGGTGAGGGACACGCCAGACCCAGAAGACGCGTAAGGTGAGGGACACGCCAGACCGAGAGGACACGTAAGGTGAGGGACACGCAAGACCGAGAGGACACGTAAGGTGAGGGACACGCCAGACCGAGAGGACGCGTAAGGTGAGGGACACGCCAGACCCAGAGGACGCGTAAGGTGAGGGACACGCCAGACCGAGAGGACGCGTAAGGTGAGGGACACGCCAGACCCAGAGGACACGTAAGGTGAGGGACACGCCAGACCGAGAGGACACGTAAGGTGAGGGACACGCCAGACCGAGAGGACACGTAAGGTGAGGGACACGCCAGACCGAGAGGACACGTAAGGTGAGGGACACGCCAGACCGAGAGGACACGTAAGGTGAGGGACACGCCAGACCGAGAGGACACGTAAGGTGAGGGACACGCCAGACCGAGAGGACACGTAAGGTGAGGGACACGCCAGACCGAGAGGACACGTAAGGTGAGGGACACGCCAGACCGAGAGGACACGTAAGATGAGGGACATGCCAGACCGAGAGGACACGTAAGGTGAGGGACACGCCAGACCGAGAGGACGCGTAAGGTGAGGGACACGCCAGACCCAGAGGACGCGTAAGGTGAGGGACACGCCAGACCGAGAGGACACGTAAGGCCCCGACACACGTTCATCCTTTCACAAGCACACAACGAATACAGTAACATGTCTCTAATGCGACCGACGGTAGGACTGTCGCTCAATGATTGTCTTAAGGAGGTCATCGGGTTGCAGAATATGAGCATATCCTTCCAAAACTAAACTCCTGGGGCAACTTTCCGTGTAGCTGCCATGGCGCCCAGCGAGATAATGATTCATACGTCCAACATCCATTCCTTATATAGCCGCTTTTACCTTACATGTGTGTTCTGAGGATGGGGGTGGGGGGCGGGGGGCAGGCAAGAGGGGGTCCCGTTCCCAGATCACGACAAATGAATTTCTGTATTCCCAGGTCACGATGAATTAAAACAAACACTCCTCACTTAGAAAGGACGGGCCGATACGTGATATAAATGGGCGATTTTCCAATTCGCGGCCATTTAAAGTTGCATATCGAGTTCTTTCCCGCCGAACTAAGCCCAGGCGAAATTTATATGAAAATTTGAGGAAAGCTCGATTGTTTCATTCTATAAATTCAGAAACTTGATAAACATTGCCGTTTCAGCTGTGGTCTGGCAAACGTGTTTATCCCGGGACACCACAGAACTCTGTCGCGGCACTGCTACTTATACCAAAGCATCGCGAAGCACACAAACTGATGACGTTTACCACTAAAATGAAAACTTGTGTTAAATTGATATCACGGGCAAGGCTAAGAGACACTATTTGGCAGTCCGGCATGGGTGGAATATAGACAAAAGAAATCTTGACTGATTCAAGGACTGATTCTTATTTGTATTTTGACCTCTTTAGTCCTGGCTGGAAAGATCTCGATATGCAACTTTAATATTAAAATTCTCAGTTCAAGATTAATGGAAATCCTTGATCACGGCTGTCGGCTAATACACTGACACGCGTCGAGCACACTGACGCTCTTTGATACGACGGCTGCGTTGTTGCAGCTATCAATCTGCGCCAGAACGTAGCGCAGAAGCCTTTGTTTGTACAAGGACTTAATCGCCTTAATGATTCCCTGGTCTAACGGCTGAAGGCGTGAAGTGGTGTTTGGTGGCAGGAACAAACACTTCACATTGCTGAGTTGCATGCTCTGGGGGTGGGAGGATGCGTTGTTTAAGAGTAGCAAAACATTACGGCCTTGTGCCAGCATCTTTGCGTTGAAACTCCTAATCCACTCATGAAATAGTGCTGTCGTCATCCAGGCTTTCTTGTTAAACGCCCATTTCACGGGTAGTTTGTTGAGCGAGATGTTCCGGAAACATCTGGGCTTTGCAGATTTTCCGATAACAAAGGGCCGTTCGAAGTCACCAGTCATGTTGACACAAAGAGCCACGGTAATCCTTTCTTTTGAGCGCTTGCCACTCTTACACTGATCACCCTTGATGCTGAGTGACCAGTCCGGTAGCGCACGAAAAAACAAGCCAGTCTCATCCATGTTGAAGACGTCACACGCCGAATAGCCACGGATGAGGCTCGGCAGCTTGCTAGTCCAATCGTCCACGCTGCTTTGGGGCACGTCCCCACTCTCGCCATTGACAACGTTGTGTGTTATGTTATGACGAGAACGAAATTTTTGAAGCCAGCCATTCGATGCTTTAAAGCCTTCAATTTTCATCTTATCGGCGAACTCGAGGGCTTTCTCTTGCAACATAGGCCCGCTGACGGGAACGTTGATGGAGCGAGCCTTCTGAAACCAAGTCCATATGGCACATTCTAACTCCTCGCTATCAACACGGGTCCGAATGCGCTTGCGACTCGGTTCTTCATTAGCCTCGTATGCCATAATGTAATCAGCTTTACGTGTCACTATGTTTTGAACTGTTGATTTACCGATGCCAAAGATATCAGCAAGCTGTTGATTGCTCTTGCCCTCGCGTTCCTTCGTGCCGATAAGTTCTACCTTCCTTGAAAGTGGAAGCCCCTTCGCATTTTTCGGTGTTGCTGCCATGACGCTCAGTGAGATAATGATTCATAAGACCAATATCCACACCTTATATAGCCGCTACTTGTATCTTACGTGTGTGTTGTAACAAAAGGGAATTTTGTGATCAAGATCATCAAAGCTCACGCCGTTCACAGGTGTATCGCTCGACTGTATGTGTTTTAAAGGTATCGAGTTTTGTGATCAAGATTATCAAAGCTTCAATGCATACTCTAACAACATATAACAACGCGCAAACATGTTTCACACATTTCAAGAGTGCTATCCAGTCCACAGGCGTTATCGCCTGAGTGTGTGTGTTCTGCTAATTGAAATCAGCCGGTGACACTAATCCTTCCGCTGGCCGACAACCGATCGACTTAGGGAATATCAAATGGGGCGTTGGGACCAAAACGATCGATCGACTTACAGAGTAGGGAGGTGATCGGGTTAGATAATACTGTTACAATGCTAAAGTATAGGCCGACCGTCGGGACTGGAAAAAATCGATCGAGTTAGGGAGGCGATCGGGTTAGGGAGGTGGTCGGGCAGGGAGGTTTTACTGTACCTCATTCCCAGTTCACAAAGATTTATTGTCCTTATTCCCAGTTCACAGTGAAATTAAAAGCCCTTTGCCGAGTAACTGAAATGGCCCTTGCCCCCCTCCCCCGCGCAATTCTAACAGGAGGGAGTTTGTGATCAAGATCATTAAAGCTCACGCCGTTAATTTGTGGTATCGCCTGATTGTATGTGTTCTAAAAGTATCGAGTTTTGTGATCAATATTACCAAAGCTACAATGTATACTCCAGCAACCTCTAACAACATGCATACATTGATCGCACATTTCAAGATTGCTATCCAGTCCACAAAGTCCACATGACTTATCGCCCGATTGTGTGTGTTCTACTAATTACTGTTCAGCCGGGGACACCAACTCCGTCTGTGGTGTGTGGACCACCGAATGTGGTGTGTGGACCGCTGTGTGGTGTGTGGACCACTGTCTGTGGTGTGTGGACCACTGTGTGGTGTGTGGACCACTGTGTGGTGTGTGGACAACCGTCTGTGGCGTGTGGACCACCGTATGTGGTGTGTGGACCACCGTATGTGGCGTGTGGACCACCGTATGTGGTGTGTGAACCACCGTATGTGGTGTGTGGACCACCCTATGTGGTGTGTGGACCACCGTATGTGGCGTGTGGACCACCGTGTATGGCGTGTGGACCACCGTATGTGGTGGGTGGACCACCGTGTATGGCGTGTGGACCACCGTATGTGGCGTGTGGACCACCGTATGTGGTGTGTGGACCACCATATGTGGCGTGTGGACCACCGTGTATGGCGTGTGGACCACCGTATGTGGTGTGTGGACCACCGTATGTGGCGTGTGGACCACCGTATGTGGTGTGTGGACCGCCATATGTGGCGTGTGGACCACCGTATGTGGTGTGTGGACCATCAGCCGACAACCGATTGACCGAGGGCATATGAAATGGGGCTTGGGACCAAAATGATCAATCGACTGTAAGATTGATCGAGTTAGGGAGGGGGTCGGGCAGGGAGGGGGTCGGGCAGGGAGGGGGTCGGGCAGGGAGGGGGTCGGGCAGGGAGGGGGTCGGGCAGGGAGGTTTTACTGTAGCGTGCTCTTCTTGCGCACAACCACACAACCGCATCTGACACTAACTGCGGTTTCACACGACATTGTCCTAATCAATGCAACTCCCATACCCACTACAAAAGATGACGCGCAAAATATGTGGAATAGCTCGTACACACATTCACAAGGACGAATCTGACATATTGATATTTGGTAATTGATATGCTGGTCGATACATCGCTATTGTCGGCGAAAGTGGATCTTGCCTAGGCAGGAGATAATGATAATTAAGCTCCATCCCATGTGCTTTTATCTAAATTATTGGTGTGCACCATAGTCTATTAACTTGTCGTTATGATATGATTGTCACCATCACACTTGATAGTTATTGGTATTCAATGTTGACCTACTATTCCGCCCCCCCCCCCTCTCACCCGGCCCGACCTCCAACAAATAAAAAGGGATGTGTCCACACTTCCACCAATTATTATTTGTATTTATTTATTCCATTCCAAGTTCCATTCGATGGGCTAGGCAGTAGGTGTGACGTCGCAAATGGCATATTGAAGATAAAGGTTCATCTGCGCACAAGTGGGCGGCGGCACAAAGCGATGTGTGAAGTCATTTTACTAATACATGTTTTCAATCTTTAAATATGTGTACCACATGCCTGTCATGATTGGATCAATACAGATATGTCGGGTGCAGTAATGAAACCTAACATTTCATTTACTGCTCTTGATTCTAAAATGTAAAAAAATCTAAGATGGCGCATATAAGTATACTACTTTAATGCTCTATTTCAAGCTACCGTTCAATATATGTTATCTCTATTTGAACATTAGTAACATATCCTCGCGGATTGGCTGCGATAATACACCTATCCGCGAGGATATGTTACTAATGTGCGAATGCGGGTAACATATATTTAACGATAACTTGAAATAGAGCATTGGGAAAATCCAGTCGGCTAAAAGGTGTATCCGGGCCACCACGCATGGGCACTATTTGGCGGGCGTCACAGGCACTTTTTTCTGGACTGCCGGCCTGGCAGCACTACACGTCGAGGCCCAACTCGAGAAATGCTTCAGTTGATCAATTGCTTTTCACTGCAGGTGTTTTGTTGATTTGTAAACCTATGCGCTTTACAAGCCCACCCTATAAACTCGGAAATGGGAAGACTTGTTTGTCTTGACTCGAAATTGTGTAATATATATCCATCATGTACCGTTCGGATAGAGGGAAAATAGAAGTTAGATGGTCGCCATATATATTCCTCCTCTTTGCAAAGGAGTAACAGGTAAGATAATAGCGGCAATGGCTGATTATCTATTGTGAATGTCGCTTTCGTCATCCACATGTCCGTAACACTACCGTGTATTGCAACTTGGCATGACGATTAATGTCTGACTACCAAGGTCAGATAACATGCCCAATAAATATTGTAACGTGCCGAGGGGGTGGGGCGTCGTAGCGTGTTCGTGGCTTACTCTACATATGGAGTTAATCAAATCTGGTAGAGTTTTACTTCTCATATCAAAATGGGTCCCAGCATTACTACCACTAAATCGGTTCTTTGCATACTCTTCATATCGTCACAAGATCTCGAGTTTGGTAAAGCAGACACATGTAGTTTGAAAAGAAATATGCCAATATACCTTTCAATGATTTCTTTCACCACACCATACACACCATACACACCATGTACAACAACATAAATCAATATTCTTTCTTCCAGGCTGATACTGACTATATTCACATCATTATCCCTATAGACTCTTTACATGTTTCATGTTAAACGAATAGCAAAAGCCTCCTACAGCACTAAATCCTTAGCAGTAACATAAAACTGTACCAAACAGCTTCCTATAATACAGACAGAGTCTTGTCAGATAAACCTAATCCTAAATAGAATCTAGATCTAATTTCTTCAACTTTATTTTTTTTATTTTCTTTAGTTAAAGCGGGTGTCCAACCTAATTTAATCGCGATCGGCACCGAAAGTTGACATCTTAAAGTTAAATTGGCGAGTGTTAACGCTTTGTTTCCGCCGACTGGTAAGGAGAAAAAAATTAAGGCAACCCGCCCCCAGCAATGTCAAGCAGGGCGCCATTTTGCCGGGAGCAGTGACGCGTTGTGTGACTATTCATGTGGCGCCGCCTTATGTTATCACTCGCGGGGAGAGAGATCAGGGCCGCGATTTACAGATGAACAGCGGCAGTACATGGAAATGTACCATCCAAACAAACTGATATACGTCTTGCGACGATGGACTCCACAACAATGCCATGATTGGAGTTAGAATCGCAGCTCTTTATATTAGCGATGATCACGCGCTCTTGTTTTGCTCAGACAATAGGCGCAATTTCCGGTTTGAATAAATTAGAGTATCGCCTCCTGATTGGTCAATCGCGGACACACCTCCAAAAAGGGCTGCCGCCTGGGTAGGCGGCGAAATCGTGCCCGGCGGTCACTTCTAAATTTTATTGTGAGCTAGAGACAGGACGAAAAATTCTGTAATTTGGAGGATAAACAATTGGGTATTGTATGAATCGGTAAAGCAGCGTTAGAGGCCAGGCTGGCGGTTCACTTTAAATTTGTTTTCCCCTGTGCATAAGGAATGACAGGTCTCCAATCTGCTGTTTTTCAAATACTCTCAAACCCAAAGTGCACATATTTGATAAGTTTCATTTATAAATATTACTATAAAGTTTTCAACCTGCCTAGATTCTATATAATTCTGATTTTATACATTGTTGTGTGGTTTAAAATACAGGGTGTCGAATTCTGGCAACTATGGGAATTTCTTTTCCCAGAAATCGACACCCCAGCTGGTATGTCAGCGTTCGAGGTTAGAAAAAAAAATGGCATCCCCAGATGTCAAAAAACTTGTGCACACGGCTCACAACGAATTTTTAAACGAAAAAAGTTTATTTATCAGATATATGGGCATTTTGATGTTCCTAAGAAGTTAGAGCACGTGGTTAAGGCGCCATTTTGGCTTTTTACTTGTGTACCAGTCATCAAGTTTTAGAAAGCTGCCATTTTGAAAAAATCGTTCTCCGAACTCAAGATTTGAATACACATGGGCAGGAAAATTGTGCATGTAGATGGGCTGTCCCCCACTTCATATTCAGTAAAATTAAATAATTATGCTAATAAAATTAACGGAGGGGTCGAAAACTGGACCATGTTGAAAATAGGCAACTCTACTCTACCTAGGTCTCTAACCAAGCTCAAACCCCAGGGATGATGATTGCAATAGTAGCGGCAATGGCGGCATACACAAGCAAGCATAAATCCCTCTCCCTAAACCTAAACCTGTATACGCTGGACTAAACCTGAACTCGGCTGAAGGCTACAGTGCAATAAAGTATATCTCAGAAGCTACCATATATCGAAGTAAACACCACCAGGGCTACCGTGTAACACAGATAGGCCTCAGAGGCTACTATGTACTAAACAACAGAGACCACTCGTCCCAAGGGGCTACCATGCATTGAAGCATAGGCACCATGCATCCCAAGAGGCTACCATGTATCGAAAGACCTCCATGGGGCCCACACCTACTAATACTATAGCTGTGGCAATCAGGCGGCAAGCACAAAGCAGGTGTGAACCTCGGAGTCAGCAGCAGCATCTCTCTCAGTGTGTCTGTGTGTGTGTGTCGCTGTCCGTCCGTCCGTCTCGAGGCCTCCCGATGCACCTCTATTTATACCAACCTGAGCCCCAAGCGGGCCCCAGGCCCTCTCAGCCTATGGGCGATAATCAAAGTCAGTGTATTTCTACGCTTGAAAATAGAACTAAAATACGCCTGGCTACCCTTCAAAGTAGTAGAGACACCTGCTACATAACTTACATAACTACATAACATAAAAAATAGCTAAACTATTCATACAGATACTCACGATAAAAACGTATATCCCTCTATTCTTCTTTATCTAAACTTTGCCTCTCTCTCTCTTCTACTCTAGCGGAAGTTCACAAAACCCAATCTCACCGACGCCCCCTACCGAGTTACCGTCCTACTACCTGTCCTGCCACCCTAACTCCCCCTAGCGAGTGCTCTTCTACCTATCCTGACTTACGCTGCCGCTATCCGCTAGATGGCGCCACTAAACATGTAAGGCCTCGCGAAAAAGGGCCTGGCCGTTACAATATTAAAGCCATCATTTGTCAGCAAATATAAAGATAAAACGTAACTTTGTTAGTAGCTTCAATAATAATGGAAGAACCGGGTATGGCCGAGCGGATTAGAACGGAAATAGAGGGCACGCCGTCAACTCCTCTATCCATCTCAACTCCCTCTATCCCCCGTTATTTCGGTTTATTTGTAGTATTTCTGGTCCCAGGTCCGAGTGGACGCCGAAAGTTGGCCACCGGCAGGGGCGGGATTCGAACCATCAACCCTCGCATCCAGAGCGAACCACCTTACATGTTAGGCCCGAGGCGCTTGGTGTCTTTTATCCACCGGGCCTGGGCCGAGATAGGACATATTGTCCACTTGTCACTGTCACTATGTGTTGTGATACAAGGCGATGATTGGAAAGTACAAATAGATATGAAAGTGGAGATACGAGTTCATAAATATGAAATGTCTGGTTTATCTCCAAACCATATCAATGTCTGCATCTGCTTTGATAATGCTTCTGAAAACAGTGCGAAAATAATCCCACCGTACCCCATTCCCGTTGTGTCAAAATTTGTGTCATCTATTCCCAGGATATTTCAAATCCAATAGATTGGATCCAACATGTGTCGCTTGTGATATGTTAACAATGTGACTGCAAATGCAATAGTTATGTAGGCGTATAAACGTGATGGAGATAAAAAGTAGGTGCCCGAGCAAGAGATTCTATGCCTTCCGAAGTAAAATTGGGCAAAGTGACACAAGCTCTTCACATCCACTTGATTTATAAGTGATGTGACAGTGTCTCGTAGAACAATGTCTATGGAGGGTATGATCACGTGATCAATTATAGACTCCTCTAGGGGCAGACACACTTGATTGGATGTCTGGCTTAGGATTTTGTTGTAGGCGTGATCAGTGGTGATATGCCTTGCATAATTCATCCTCGAACTGCATCTGTGCAGCTCGTGACCTCTATTTGATTGTTCGTGCTATTTTAGGGCCTATGGTGTCCACTGCCACAGTTCTCACTTTGTAGTTCTCTCTTAAAGTAATAGGTTATGTAATCTATTCTCAATGTAAAATAAGTTTATTCTCGCACTCTGTTGTCAGTGGCCAATGTTGACACCAGTTCCGGGAAAAACCCATCCCGGTATACGTGTCAGGAATTGAGATTTTATCATATTATGTTACAGTTTGACAAATTAGTTTATGTGGCGAAGTTTGGCGGCTTAAACGCTGAAACTTACTGTGTAAGATCCATTTTAGTTTTCCAATCGTGCGTTGTTTTGCTGCCGCCATTCACGTTACAGATCTTGTCACTCAGTGGTTATCGCGGTGTCAATGCGCGTAACTGATATTTACATAAATAGTTCCAACAAAACCAACCGAACTTAATAGCTATAGACCTGAATCATATGAACTCCAACTATAGAAATACAGCCACAATTTACGAAAACAAAAGGTTCATTTAACAAATAGATACCATTTTGCCTAAAACAATATGTTCGTTAGACCTATCTCCGCCGCAGAGGCGTAATCACTTTGACGACGTCATATCATAGGAAACACGTCGCGCGCAACACTTAGTTACAGGTGCTTATTGAGCGCCACTGTTATGATTTCGACCAAATATTTAGGTGCAGACTGCAGTTGTGAGTATCATTTTCATCGTTAGATCTCCATGTTGACTTAATGGCGACGTTTGAAGTTCTATTCGAGCGAGAAAGGCTTAGGCAGGATTTTGGAGACTTGTGCTGAGATAAACCCATCTCGCACTCGACGCAATGCCATATGCATATCTTCTGTCTTGAATTTAAATCCTGAAAGCTTGTTGGCTATCCGGAGACAAGCAAATTTGTTCACCGGAGCAGAAGTTCGGCTTTATACCCCTGCGCGCCTTTTCGGAGTTTGGTAGTATGTGCGATGTCGACCGCGGCTCGCTATCACGTCCGCGCGCGATAAAATAAACCGCAGTTTTATGTTGTAATTGTTGTTTTACAGACTCAAAAGAGATAAAAACCATATACATCATAATTTTGAGATACTTTTAGTCGTGATTCTAAACTGTAAAGAAATCTAAGATGGCGCATATAAGTATACTACTGTAATGTTGAGTTTTTGCACTAGGTAATTCCATTGTACATATACACGAGATATATCGAAACGGGTTTGTTCTCTATCTGCACAGGCTAACTGTTTTCAAATACAATAATATTCGGCGTAATGAGAAGTTCGCAAAGGGAAATGATAACACATCGGTAATTATTGAGCCTATTTCCCCTTTTGTTTTCAGTGCTCGGCTACAATATTGCGAGAGACCAACACGATGTATTAATTGTTCTAGGTTTGCAGAATACAGAGTTACGTTAATAAAGTTCAATGCCAACTGCCGATGTTCAAGTACTTCGCTGCAGTGATATCAGCAACATACAGTTAATATATACATATATTCGGTTAAAGTATTATTCCTTGGTGCGGAGGTGCGTTAGCCCAGTGTCTGTTCGAGTTGCTACGCTCCTGTCAACCTTGTCGTAGACGTGCGAGGCATGCGTATATCATGTTTAGCCATCAAATACGTATAGAAACAATGGAGATAGAATGGTAAACATATATACAACACATCTTCTTTCATGGAAATTCATCTCAATATTCACCATTCCGAAAGCCCACTTTGGTTCAGTCTCATGTACCAGAGCGTTTCTCAATTAAAAATAGAAACAAAATACATAATGTACCAAAACAAATATTTCAGTTCCAAGCTGTTAATTAGTGTTAGTATTAACCGTCCCCAGAGCAGTTCTTTTCGCATGAGAAGAATTTCGAATTTCAAATTAACAGTTTTCATTTATACGCTGTAATTCAACACCACAAAGCACATACTTAATTATTTGTATCTTAAATCTTCTTAAAGATCCAAATCGGGGAAAAAGTCCGGCAACCCGAATTTGGCGGTTTTAATTTACATCGCGTAGGACTGGAAATGGAATATGAAGTTTGAGGGAAGGGGGCAAGAGCTCCACACTTTTTGACAGCCTCACTGTGGACCACTTACATCTGGATCGAAGAAGGATGTATTTACATATTTACCTGCTGTATGCACCCATTCCCTTACAGGGCTCGGCATTGTCATTATATAAGACGCTCTCCGCACGGTGGGGCTCCCTTGCTGTGGACAGACGGCTACTATGAGAGGGGAGGGAATACCTTTTCCGATGTCCGCGATTCGCATCCAGAAATTATTTGGAGATTCGCGATGAGCTGTTGGCAGTCATCCGTACACTCCCTGGTTCAACGCGACCCTTTCCGATGTAACGCGATGAGTTATAGCAAGCTGTGAGCTCCTCGATAGTCGCGATATCACTTTTAACGTGTTTTTTTTGGGCCTGGACTTGAACAGTCCTCAGCTTGGAGATCCAGTATTGCTCTCCCTAATTCTTGGGGATTCTTTAGTCAGAATGGGTATCCGACCCCCCCCCCCCCCGCCACCCCAAGAGTGATGCTGCAAAAAAAAAAAAATTGTCCAAACAAAGTCAAAAATAAGGAGTGACGCGCATTGGATGGCACTGCCCAGCGCAACCAAGAGCGCCATGCACTTATGCCCTTTGGTCACCTCATAGTGTGTTAAGCCATATTAGCAATTTGCGTATGTGTCATGTTGCATTTCCTAAGATAAAGAAGTCGTTATATTCCATGGAAGGCAAACACAACGTTGGAACTTTCAATAAAAACCAAGGATGAAATGTGGAAGTATCAGGTCAGTATTGGCACACATGAAGGCTGCACCCCTCCACGGCGCACATGAAAGCTACACCCCTCCACGGCACACATGAAGGCTACACCCTTCCACGGCACACATGAAGGCTGCACCCCTCCACGGCATACATGAAGGCTGCACCCACGACACACAGGAAGGCTGCACCCCTCCACGGCACCCATGAGGACTGCACCCTCCACGGCACACATGAAGGCTGCACCCCTCCACGGCACACACGAAGACTGCACCTCTCCACGGCACACATGAAGGCGGCACTCCTACACGGCACACAAGAAGGCTGCACCCCTCCACGGCACACATGAAGGCTCCACTCCTCCACGGCACACATGAAGGTTGCACCCTTCCACGGCACACACGAAGACTGCACCTCTCCACGGCACACATGAAGGCTCCACCCCTCGACGGCACACATGAAGACTGCACCCCTCCACGGCAAACATGAAGGCTGAACCCCTCCACGGCACACACGAAGGCTGCACCCCTCCACGGCACAAATGAAAGCTGCACCCCTCCACGGCACACATGAAGGCTGCACCCTCCACGGCACACATGAAGGCTGCACCCCTCCACGGCACACATGAAAGCTGCACCACTCCACGGCACACATGAAGGCTGCACCCTCCACGGCACACATGAAGGCTGCACCCCTCCACGGCACACATGAAGGCTGCACCCCTCCACGGCACACATGAAGGCTCCACCCCTGGACGGCACACATGAAGGCTGTACCCCTCCACGGCCCACATGAAGCCTGCACCCCTCCACGGCCCACATGAAAGCTGCATCCCTCCAAGGCACACATGAAGGCTGTACCCCTCCACGGCCCACATGAAAGCTGCATCCCTCCAAGGCACACATGAAGGCTGCACCCCTCCACGGCACACATGAAGGCTGCACCCCTCGACGGTACACATGAAAGCTGCACCCCTCCACGGCACACATGAAAGCTGCACCACCCCACGACACACATGAAGACTGCACCTCTCCACGGCACACATGAAAGCTGCACCCCTCCACGGCACACATGAAGGCTGCACCCCTCCACGGCACACATGAAAGCTGCACCCCTCCACGGCACACATGAAGGTTGCACCCCTCCACGGCACACATGAAGGCTGCACCCCTCCACGGCACACATGAAAGCTGCACATCTCCACGGCACACATGAAGGCTGCACCCCTCCACGGCACACATGAAAGCTGCACCCCTCCAAGGCACACATGAAGGCTGCACCCCTCCACGGCACACATGAAGACTGCACCCCTTCACGGCACACATGAAGACTGCACCCCTCCACGGCACACATGAAGGCTGCACCCCTCCACGGCACACATGAAGGCTGCACCCCTCCACGGCACACATGCAGGCTCCACCTTTAAACGGCACACATGAAGGCTGCACCCCTCGACGGCACACATGAAGGCTGCACCCCTCCACGGCACACATGAAGGCTGCACCCCTCCACGGCACACATGAAGGCTGAACCCCTCCACGGCACACATGCAGGCTCCACCTTTCCACGGCACACATGAAGGCTGCACCCCTCCACGGCACACATGCAGGCTCCACCCCTCCACGGGACACATGAAGACTGCACCCCTCCACGGCACACATGAAGGCTGCACCCCTCCACGGCACACACGAAGACTGCACCTCTCCACGGCACACATGAAGACTGCACTCCTCCACGGCACACATGAAGGCTGCACCCCTCCACGGTACACATGAAGGCTCCACTCCTCCACGGCACACACGAAGACTGCACCTCTCCACGGCACACATAAAGGCTGCACCTCCTCACGGCACACATGAAGGCTGCACCCCTCCACGGCACACATGAAGACTGCACCTGTCCACGGCACACATGAAGACTGCACCCCTCCACGGCACACATGAAGGCTGCACCCCTCCACGGCACACATGAAGGCTGCACCCCTCCACGGCACCCATGAAGACTGCACCCGCCACGGCACACATGAAGGCTGCACCCCTCCACGGCACACATGAAGGCTGAACCCCTCCACGGCACACATGAAAGCTGCACCACTCCACGGCACACATGAAGGCTGCACCCTCCACGGCACACATGAAGGCTGCACCTCTCCACGCACACATGAAGGCTGCACCCCTCCACGGCACACATGAAAGCTGCACCGCTCCAAGGCACACATGAAGGCTGCACCCCTCCACGGCACACATGAAGACTGCACCCCTCCACGGCACACATGAAGGCTGCACCCCTCCACGGCACACATGAAGACTGCACCTCTCCACGGCACACATGAAGACTGCACCCCTCCACGGCACACATGAAGGCTGCACCCCTCCACGGCACACATGAAGGCTGCACCCCTCCACGGCACCCATGAAGACTGCACCCGCCACGGCACACATGAAGGCTGAACTCCTCCACGGCACACATGAAGGCTGAACCCCTCCACGGCACACATGAAGGCTGCACCCCTCCACGGCACACATGAAGGCTCCACCCTCCATGGCACACATGCAGGCTCCACTCCTCCACGGCACACATGAAGGCTGTACCCGTCCACGGCACACATGAAAGCTGCACCCCTCCACGGCACACATGAAGGCTGCACCCTCCACGGCACACATGAAGGCTGCACCCCTCCACGGCACACATGAAAGCTGCACCACTCCACGGCACACATGAAGGCTGCACCCTCCACGGCACACATGAAGGCTGCACCCCTCCACGGCACACATGAAGGCTGCACCCCTCCACGGCACACATGAAGGCTGCACCCCTCCACGCAACACATGAAGGCTGCACCCCTCGACGGTACACATGAAGGCTGCACCCCTCCACGGCACACATGAAAGCTGCACCACTCCACGACACACATGAAGGCTGCACCCTCCACGGCACACATGAAGGCTGCACCCCTCCACGGCACACATGAAAGCTGCACCACTCCACGGCACACATGAAGGCTGCACCCTCCACGGCACACATGAAGGCTGCACCCCTCCACGGCACACATGAAGGCTGCGCCCCTCCACGGCACACATGAAGGCTGCACCCCTCCACGGCACACATGAAGGCTGCACCCCTCGACGGTACACATGAAGGCTGCACCCTTCCACGGCACACATGAAAGCTGCACCACTCCACGACACACATGAAGACTGCACCCCTCCACGGCACACATGAAAGCTGCACCCCTCCACGGCACAAATGATGGCTGCACCCCTCCACGGCACACATGAAAGCTGCACCCCTCCAACGCACACATGAAGGCTGCACCCCTCCACGGCACACATGAAGGCTGCACCCCTCCACGCACACATGAAGGCTGCACCCCTCCACGGCACACATGAACGCTGCACCTCTCCACGGCACAAATGATGGCTGCACCCCTCCACGGCACACATGAAAGCTGCACCCCTCCAAGGCACACATGAAGGCTGCACCCCTCCCCGGCACACATGAAGACTGCACCCCTCCACGGCACACATGAAGACTGCACCCCTCCACGGCACACATGAAGGCTGCAACCCTCCACGGCACACATGCAGGCTCCACCTTTCCACGGCACACATGAAGGCTGCACCCCTCGACGGCACACATGAAGGCGGCAACCCTCCACGGCACACATGCAGGCTCCACCTTTCCACGGCACACATGAAGGCTGCACCCCTCCACGGCACACATGCAGGCTCCACCCCTCCACGGCAAACATGAAGGCTGCAACCCTCCACGGCACACATGCAGGCTCCACCTTTCCAGGGCACACTCGAAGGCTGCACCCCTCCACGGCACACATGCAGGTTCCACCCCTCCACGGGACACATGAAGGCTGCACCCCTCCACGGCACACATGAAGCCTGCACCCCTCCACGGCACACACGAAGACTGCACCTCTCCACGGCACACATGAAGCCTGCGCCCCTCCACGGCACACATAAAGGCTGCACCTCCTCACGGCACACATGAAGGCTGCACCCCTCCACGGCACACATGAAGACTGCACCTGTCCACGGCACACATGAAGACTGCACCCCTCCACGGCACACATGAAGGCTGCACCCCTCCACGGCACACATGAAGGCTGCACCCCTCCACGGCACCCATGAAGACTGCACCCGCCACGGCACACATGAAGGCTGCACCCCTCCACGGCACACATGAAGGCTGAACCCCTCCACGGCACACATGAAAGCTGCACCACTCCACGGCACACATGAAGGCTGCACTCTCCACGGCACACATGAAGGCTGCACCCCTCCACGGCACACATGAAGGCTCCACCCCTGGACGGCACACATGAAGGCTGCACCCCTCCACGGCACACATGAAGGCTGCACCCCTCCACGGCACACATGAAAGCTGCATCCCTCCACGGCACACATGAAGGCTGCACCCCTCCACGGCACACATGAAGGCTGCACCCCTCGACGGTACACATGAAGGCTGCACCCCTCCACGGCACATATGAAAGCTGCACCCCTCCACGGCACACATGAAGGCTGCACCCCTCTACGGCAAACATGAAGGCTGCACCCCTCCACGGCACACATGAAAGCTGCACCTCTCCACGCACACATGAAGGCTGCACCCCTCCACGGCACACATGAAAGCTGCACCGCTCCAAGGCACACATGAAGGCTGCACCCCTCCACGGCACACATGAAGACTGCACCCCTCCACGGCACACATGAAGGCTGCACCCCTCCACGGCACACATGAAGACTGCACCTCTCCACGGCACACATGAAGACTGCACCCCTCCACGGCACACATGAAGGCTGCACCCCTCCACGGCACACATGAAGGCTGCACCCCTCCACGGCACCCATGAAGACTGCACCCGCCACGGCACACATGAAGGCTGAACTCCTCCACGGCACACATGAAGGCTGAACCCCTCCACGGCACACATGAAGGCTGCACCCCTCCACGGCACACATGAAGGCTCCACCCTCCATGGCACACATGCAGGCTCCACTCCTCCACGGCACACATGAAGGCTGTACCCGTCCACGGCACACATGAAAGCTGCACCCCTCCACCGCACACATGAAGGCTGCACCCTCCACGGCACACATGAAGGCTGCACCCCTCCACGGCACACATGAAAGCTGCGCCCCTCCACGGCACACATGAAGGCTGCACCCCTCCACGGCACACATGAAGACTGCACCCCTCCACGGCACACATGAAGGCTGCACCCCTCCACGGCACACATGAAAGCTGCACCCCTCCACCGCACACATGAAGGCTGCACCCTCCACGGCACACATGAAGGCTGCACCCCTCCACGGCACACATGAAGGCTGCACCCCTCCACGGCACACATGAAGGCTGCACCCTCCACGGCACACATGAAGGCTGCACCCCTCCACGGCACACATGAAGGCTGCACCCCTCCACGGCACACATGAAGGCTGCACCCCTCCACGGCACACATGAAGGCTGCACCCCTCCACGGCACACATGAAGGCTGCACCCCTCGACGGTACACATGAAAGCTGCACCCCTCCACGGCACACATGAAGGTTGCACCCCTCCACGGCACACATGAAGGCTGCACCCCTCCACGGCACACATGAAAGCTGCACATCTCCACGGCACACATGAAGGCTGCACCCCTCCACGGCACACATGAAAGCTGCACCCCTCCAAGGCACACATGAAGGCTGCACCCCTCCACGGCACACATGAAGACTGCACCCCTTCACGGCACACATGAAGACTGCACCCCTCCACGGCACACATGAAGGCTGCACCCCTCCACGGCACACATGAAGGCTGCACCCCTCCACGGCACACATGCAGGCTCCACCTTTAAACGGCACACATGAAGGCTGCACCCCTCGACGGCACACATGAAGGCTGCACCCCTCCACGGCACACATGAAGGCTGCACCCCTCCACGGCACACATGAAGGCTGAACCCCTCCACGGCACACATGCAGGCTCCACCTTTCCACGGCACACATGAAGGCTGCACCCCTCCACGGCACACATGCAGGCTCCACCCCTCCACGGGACACATGAAGACTGCACCCCTCCACGGCACACATGAAGGCTGCACCCCTCCACGGCACACACGAAGACTGCACCTCTCCACGGCACACATGAAGACTGCACCCCTCCACGGCACACATGAAGGCTGCACCCCTCCACGGTACACATGAAGGCTCCACTCCTCCACGGCACACACGAAGACTGCACCTCTCCACGGCACACATAAAGGCTGCACCTCCTCACGGCACACATGAAGGCTGCACCCCTCCACGGCACACATGAAGACTGCACCTGTCCACGGCACACATGAAGACTGCACCCCTCCACGGCACACATGAAGGCTGCACCCCTCCACGGCACACATGAAGGCTGCACCCCTCCACGGCACCCATGAAGACTGCACCCGCCACGGCACACATGAAGGCTGCACCCCTCCACGGCACACATGAAGGCTGAACCCCTCCACGGCACACATGAAAGCTGCACCACTCCACGGCACACATGAAGGCTGCACCCTCCACGGCACACATGAAGGCTGCACCTCTCCACGCACACATGAAGGCTGCACCCCTCCACGGCACACATGAAAGCTGCACCGCTCCAAGGCACACATGAAGGCTGCACCCCTCCACGGCACACATGAAGACTGCACCCCTCCACGGCACACATGAAGGCTGCACCCCTCCACGGCACACATGAAGACTGCACCTCTCCACGGCACACATGAAGACTGCACCCTTCCACGGCACACATGAAGGCTGCACCCCTCCACGGCACACATGAAGGCTGCACCCCTCCACGGCACCCATGAAGACTGCACCCGCCACGGCACACATGAAGGCTGAACTCCTCCACGGCACACATGAAGGCTGAACCCCTCCACGGCACACATGAAGGCTGCACCCCTCCACGGCACACATGAAGGCTCCACCCTCCATGGCACACATGCAGGCTCCACTCCTCCACGGCACACATGAAGGCTGTACCCGTCCACGGCACACATGAAAGCTGCACCCCTCCACGGCACACATGAAGGCTGCACCCTCCACGGCACACATGAAGGCTGCACCCCTCCACGGCACACATGAAAGCTGCACCACTCCACGGCACACATGAAGGCTGCACCCTCCACGGCACACATGAAGGCTGCACCCCTCCACGGCACACATGAAGGCTGCACCCCTCCACGGCACACATGAAGGCTGCACCCCTCCACGCAACACATGAAGGCTGCACCCCTCGACGGTACACATGAAGGCTGCACCCCTCCACGGCACACATGAAAGCTGCACCACTCCACGACACACATGAAGGCTGCACCCTCCACGGCACACATGAAGGCTGCACCCCTCCACGGCACACATGAAAGCTGCACCACTCCACGGCACACATGAAGGCTGCACCCTCCACGGCACACATGAAGGCTGCACCCCTCCACGGCACACATGAAGGCTGCGCCCCTCCACGGCACACATGAAGGCTGCACCCCTCCACGGCACACATGAAGGCTGCACCCCTCGACGGTACACATGAAGGCTGCACCCTTCCACGGCACACATGAAAGCTGCACCACTCCACGACACACATGAAGACTGCACCCCTCCACGGCACACATGAAAGCTGCACCCCTCCACGGCACAAATGATGGCTGCACCCCTCCACGGCACACATGAAAGCTGCACCCCTCCAACGCACACATGAAGGCTGCACCCCTCCACGGCACACATGAAGGCTGCACCCCTCCACGCACACATGAAGGCTGCACCCCTCCACGGCACACATGAACGCTGCACCTCTCCACGGCACAAATGATGGCTGCACCCCTCCACGGCACACATGAAAGCTGCACCCCTCCAAGGCACACATGAAGGCTGCACCCCTCCCCGGCACACATGAAGACTGCACCCCTCCACGGCACACATGAAGACTGCACCCCTCCACGGCACACATGAAGGCTGCAACCCTCCACGGCACACATGCAGGCTCCACCTTTCCACGGCACACATGAAGGCTGCACCCCTCGACGGCACACATGAAGGCGGCAACCCTCCACGGCACACATGCAGGCTCCACCTTTCCACGGCACACATGAAGGCTGCACCCCTCCACGGCACACATGCAGGCTCCACCCCTCCACGGCAAACATGAAGGCTGCAACCCTCCACGGCACACATGCAGGCTCCACCTTTCCAGGGCACACTCGAAGGCTGCACCCCTCCACGGCACACATGCAGGTTCCACCCCTCCACGGGACACATGAAGGCTGCACCCCTCCACGGCACACATAAAGCCTGCACCCCTCCACGGCACACACGAAGACTGCACCTCTCCACGGCACACATGAAGTCTGCGCCCCTCCACGGCACACATAAAGGCTGCACCTCCTCACGGCACACATGAAGGCTGCACCCGTCCACGGCACACATGAAGACTGCACCTGTCCACGGCACACATGAAGACTGCACCCCTCCACGGCACACATGAAGGCTGCACCCCTCCACGGCACACATGAAGGCTGCACCCCTCCACGGCACCCATGAAGACTGCACCCGCCACGGCACACATGAAGGCTGCACCCCTCCACGGCACACATGAAGGCTGAACCCCTCCACGGCACACATGAAAGCTGCACCACTCCACGGCACACATGAAGGCTGCACCCTCCACGGCACACATGAAGGCTGCACCCCTCCACGGCACACATGAAGGCTCCACCCCTGGACGGCACACATGAAGGCTGCACCCCTCCACGGCACACATGAAGGCTGCACCCCTCCACAGCCCACATGAAAGCTGCATCCCTCCACGGCACACATGAAGGCTGCACCCCTCCACGGCACACATGAAGGCTGCACCCCTCGACGGTACACATGAAGGCTGCACCCCTCCACGGCACATATGAAAGCTGCACCCCTCCACGGCACACATGAAGGCTGCACCCCTCTACGGCAAACATGAAGGCTGCACCCCTCCACGGCACACATGAAAGCTGCACCTCTCCACGCACACATGAAGGCTGCACCCCTCCACGGCACACATGAAAGCTGCACCGCTCCAAGGCACACATGAAGGCTGCACCCCTCCACGGCACACATGAAGACTGCACCCCTCCACGGCACACATGAAGGCTGCACCCCTCCACGGCACACATGAAGACTGCACCTCTCCACGGCACACATGAAGACTGCACCCCTCCACGGCACACATGAAGGCTGCACCCCTCCACGGCACACATGAAGGCTGCACCCCTCCACGGCACCCATGAAGACTGCACCCGCCACGGCACACATGAAGGCTGAACTCCTCCACGGCACACATGAAGGCTGAACCCCTCCACGGCACACATGAAGGCTGCACCCCTCCACGGCACACATGAAGGCTCCACCCTCCATGGCACACATGCAGGCTCCACTCCTCCACGGCACACATGAAGGCTGTACCCGTCCACGGCACACATGAAAGCTGCACCCCTCCACCGCACACATGAAGGCTGCACCCTCCACGGCACACATGAAGGCTGCACCCCTCCACGGCACACATGAAAGCTGCACCACTCCACGGCACACATGAAGGCTGCACCCTCCACGGCACACATGAAGGCTGCACCCCTCCACGGCACACATGAAGGCTGCACCCCTCCACGGCACACATGAAGGCTGCACCCCTCCACGGCACACATGAAAGCTGCACCCCTCCACCGCACACATGAAGGCTGCACCCTCCACGGCACACATGAAGGCTGCACCCCTCCACGGCACACATGAAGGCTGCACCCCTCCACGGCACACATGAAGGCTGCACCCTCCACGGCACACATGAAGGCTGCACCCCTCCACGGCACACATGAAGGCTGCACCCCTCCACGGCACACATGAAGGCTGCACCCCTCCACGGCACACATGAAGGCTGCACCCCTCCACGGCACACATGAAGGCTGCACCCCTCGACGGTACACATGAAGGCTGCACCCCTCCACGGCACACATGAAAGCTGCACCACTCCACGACACACATGAAGGCTGCACCCTCCACGGCACACATGAAGGCTGCACCCCTCCACGGCACACATGAAAGCTGCACCACTCCACGGCACACATGAAGGCTGCACCCTCCACGGCACACATGAAGGCTGCACCCCTCCACGGCACACATGAAGGCTGCGCCCCTCCACGGCACACATGAAGGCTGCACCCCTCGACGGTACACATGAAGGCTGCACCCTTCCACGGCACACATGAAAGCTGCACCACTCCACGACACACATGAAGACTGCACCCCTCCACGGCACACATGAAGGCTGCACCCCTCCACGCACACATGAAGGCTGCACCCCTCCACGGCACACATGAACGCTGCACCTCTCCACGGCACAAATGATGGCTGCACCCCTCCACGGCACACATGAAAGCTGCACCCCTCCAAGGCACCCATGAAGGCTGCACCCCTCCCCGGCACACATGAAGGCTGCACCCCTCCACGGCACACATGAAGACTGCACCCCTCCACGGCACACATGAAGGCTGCACCCCTCCACGGCACACATGAAGGCTGCAACCCTCCACGGCACACATGCAGGCTCCACCTTTCCACGGCACACATGAAGGCTGCACCCCTCGACGGCACACATGAAGGCGGCACCCCTCCACGGCACACATGAAGGCTGCACCCCTCCACGGCACACATGAAGGCTGCACCCCTCGACGGCACACATGAAGACTGCACCCCTCCACGGCACACATGAAGGCGGCACCCCTCCACGGCACACATGAAGACTGCACCCCTCCACGGCACACATGCAGGCGCCACCTTTCCACGGCACACATGAAGGCTGCAACCCTCCACGGGAAAAAAGGGAGGCTGCACCCCTCCACGGCACACATGAAGGCTGCACCCCTCCACGGCACACATGCAGGCTCCACCCCTCCACGGCACACATGAAGGCTGCAACCCTCCACGGGAAAAAAGGGAGGCTGCACCCCTCCACGGCACACATGAAGGCTGCACCCCTACACGGCACACATGCAGGCTCCACCTTTCCAGGGCACACTCGAAGGCTGCACCCCTCCACGGCACACATGAAGGCGGCACCCCTCCACGGCACACATGCAGGCGCCACCTTTCCACGGCACACATGAAGGCTGCACCCCTCCACGGCACACATGCAGGCTCCACCCCTCCACGGCACACATGAAGGCTGCAACCCTCCACGGGAAAAAAGGGAGGCTGCACCCCTCCACGGCACACATGAAGGCTGCACCCCTACACGGCACACATGCAGGCTCCACCTTTCCAGGGCACACTCGAAGGCTGCACCCCTCCACGGCACACATGCAGGCTCCACCCCTCCACGGGACACATGAAGGCTGCACCCCTCCACGGCACACATGAAGCCTGCACCCCTCCACGGCACACACGAAGACTGCACCTCTCCAAGGCACACATGAAGCCTGCGCCCCTCGACGGCACACATGCAGGCTGCACCCCTCGACAGTACACATGAAGGCTGCACCCCTCGACGGTACACATGAAGGCTGCACCCCTCCACGGCACACATGAAGGCTGCACCCCTCCACGGCCCACATGAAAGCTGCATCCCTCCACGGCACACATGAAGGCTGCACCCCTCCACGGCACACATGAAGGCTGCACCCCTCGACGGTACACAAGAAGGCTGCACCCCTCCACGGCACATATGAAAGCTGCACCCCTCCACGGCACACAAGAAAGCTGCACCCCTCTACGGCAAACATGAAGGCTGCACCCCTCCACGGCACACATGAAAGCTGCACCTCTCCACGCACACATGAAGGCTGCACCCCTCGACGGCACACATGAAGGCTGCACCCCTCCACGGCACATATGAAAGCTGCACCCCTCCACGGCACACAAGAAAGCTGCACCCCTCTACGGCAAACATGAAGGCTGCACCCCTCCACGGCACACATGAAAGCTGCACCTCTCCACGCACACATGAAGGCTGCACCCCTCCACGGCACACATGAAAGCTGCACCGCTCCAAGGCACACATGAAGGCTGCACCCCTCTACGGCACACATGAAGACTGCACCCCTCCACGGCACACATGAAGGCTGCACCCCTCTACGGCAGACACGAAGACTGCACCTCTCCACGGCACACATGAAGGCTGCACCCCTCCACGGCACACATGAAGACTGGACCTCTCCGCGGCACACATGAAGACTGCACCCCTCCACGGCACACATGAAGGCTGCACCCCTCCACGGCACACATGAAGGCTGCACCCCTCCACGGCACCCATGAAGACTGCACCCGCCACGGCACACACGAAGGCTGAACTCCTCCACGGCACACATGAAGGCTGAACCCCCCCACGGCACACATGAAGGCTGCACCCCTCCACGGCACACATGAAGGCTCCACCCACCATGGCACACATGCAGGCTCCACTCCTCCACGGCACACATGAAGGCTGTACCCGACCACGGCACACATGAAAGCTGCACCCCTCCACGGCACACATGAAGGCTGCACCCTCCACGGCACACATGAAGGCTGCACCCCTCCACGGCACACATGAAAGCTGCACCACTCCACGGCACACATGAAGGCTGCACCCCCCACGGCACACATGAAGGCTGCACCCCTCCACGGCACACATGAAGGCTGCACCCCTCCACGGCACACATGAAGGCTGCACCCCTCGACGGTACACATGAAGGCTGCACCCCTCCACGGCACACATGAAGGCTGCACCCCTCGACGGTACACATGAAGGCTGCACCCCTCCGCGGCACACATGAACGCTGCACCTCTCCACGTCACAAATGATGGCTGCACCCCTCCACGGCACACATGAAAGCTGCACCCCTCCAAGGCACACATGAAGGCTGCACCCCTCCCCGGCACATATGAAGACTGCACCCCTCCACGGCACACATGAAGACTGCACCCCTCCACGGCACACATGAAGGCTGCACCCCTCCACGGCACACATGAAGACTGCACCCCGCCACGGCACACGTGCAGGCTCCACCTTTCCCCGGCACACATGAAGGCTGCACCCCTCGACGGCACACATGAAGGCGGCACCCCTCCACGGCACACATGAAGGCTGCACCCCTCCACGGCACACATGAAGGCTGCACCCCTCCACGGCACACATGAAGGCTGCACTCCTCCACGGCACACATGAAGACTGCACCCCGCCACGGCACACGTGCAGGCTCCACCTTTCCCCGGCACACATGAAGGCTGCACCCCTCCACGGTACACATGAAGGCTGCACCCCTCCACGGCACACATGAAGGCTGCACCCCTTCACGGCACACATGAAGAATGCACCCCTCCACGGCACACATGAAGACTGCACCCCTTCACGGCACACATGAAGACTGCACCCCTTCACGGCACACATGAAGAATGCACCCCTCCACGGCACACATGCAGGCTCCACCCCTCCACGGCACACATGAAGGCTGCAACCCTCCACGGCACACATGCAGGCTGCACCCCTCCACGGCACACATGCAGGCGCCACCTTTCCACGGCACACATGAAGGCTGCACCCCTCCACGGCACACATGAAGACTGCACCCCTTCACGGCACACATGAAGAATGCACCCCTCCACGGCACACATGCAGGCTCCACCCCTCCACGGCACACATGAAGGCTGCAACCCTCCACGGCACACATGCAGGCTGCACCCCTCCACGGCACACATGCAGGCGCCACCTTTCCACGGCACACATGAAGGCTGCAACCCTCCACGGGAAAAAAGGGAGGCTGCACCCCTCCACGGCACACATGAAGGCTGCACCCCTACACGGCACACATGCAGGCTCCACCTTTCCAGGGCACACTCGAAGGCTGCACCCCTCCACGGCACACATGAAGGTTGCACCCCTCCACGGCACACATGAAAACTGCCCCCCTCCACGGCACACATGAAGCCTGCGCCCCTCGACGGCACACATGAAGGCTGCACCCCTCGACAGTACACATGAAGGCTGCACCCATCCACGGCACACATGAAGGCTGCACCCCTCCACGGCACACATGAAGACTGCACCCCTCCACGGCACACATGAAGGCTGCACACCTCCACGGCACACATGAAGGCTGCACCCCTCCGCGGCACCCATGAAGACTGCACCCGCCACGGCACACATGAAGGCTGCACCCCTCCACGGCACACATGAAGGCTGAACCCCTCCACGGCACACATGAAAGCTGCACCACTCCACGGCACACATGAAGGCTGCGCCCTCCACGGCACACATGAAGGCTGCACCCCTCCACGGCACACATGAAGGCTGCACCCCTCCACGGCCCACATGAAAGCTGCATCCCTCCACGGCACACATGAAGGCTGCACCCCTCCACGGCACACATGAAGGCTGCACCCCTCGACGGTACACATGAAGGCTGCACCCCTCCACGGCACATATGAAAGCTGCACCCCTCCACGGCACACATGAAGGCTGCACCCCTCTACGGCAAACATGAAGGCTGCACCCCTCCACGGCACACATGAAAGCTGCACCTCTCCACGCACACATGAAGGCTGCACCCCTCCACGGCACACATGAAAGCTGCACCGCTCCACGGCACACATGAAGGCTGCACTCCTCCACGGCACACATGAAGACTGCACCCCTCCACGGCACACATGAAGGCTGCACCCCTCTACGGCACACACGAAGACTGCACCTCTCCACGGCACACATGAAAGCTGCACCCCTCCACGGCGCACATGAAGACTGCACCTCTCCACGGCACACATGAAGACTGCACCCCTCCACGGCACACATGAAGGCTGCACCCCTCCACGGCACACATGAAGGCTGCACCCCTCCACGGCACCCATGAAGACTGCACCCGCCACGGCACACATGAAGGCTGAACTCCTCCACGGCACACATGAATGCTGAACCCCTCCACGGCACACATGAAGGCTGCACCCCTCCACGGCACACATGAAGGCTCCACCCTCCATGGCACACATGCAGGCTCCACTCCTCCACGGCACACATGAAGGCTGTACCCGTCCACGGCACACATGAAGGCTGCACTCCTGCACGGCACACATGAAGACTGCACCCCTCCACGGCACACATGAAAGCTGCACCACTCCACGACACACATGAAGACTGCACCCCTCCACGGGACACATGAAGGCTGCACCCCTCGACGGCACACATGAAGGCTGCACCCACGACACACATGAAGGCTGCAGCCCTCCACGGCACACATGAAGGCTGCACTCCTCCACGGCACACATGAAGACTGCACCCTTCGACGGCACACATGAAGGCTGCACCCCTCCACGGGACACATGAAGGCTGCACCCCTCCACGGCACACATGAAGGCTGCACCCCTCGACGGCACACATGAAGGCTGCACCCCTCGACGGCACACATGAAGGCTGCACCCCTCCACGGCACACATGAAGGCTGCACCCCTCGACGGCACACATGAAGGCTGCACCCCTCGACGGCACACATGAAGGCTGCACCCCTCCACGGCACACATGAAGGCTGCACCCCTCCACGGCACACATGAAGGCTGCACCCCTCGACGGCACACATGAAGGCTGCACCCCTCCACGGCACACATGAAGGCTGCACCCCTCCACGGCCCACATGAAGGCTGCACCCCTCCACGGCACACATGAAGGCTGCACCCCTCGACGGCACACATGAAGGCTGCACCGCTTGACCGCCTTCTACTTACCCAGCGACCCCTTATCGCCACGCCAACCCCCCCCCCCCCCCTCACTTTCCCAGACCCCCATCCTCCGCCCCTCAACTGCACTCTCAAACGCCTCTATCCCATTTCGTCTTTCCGGGATATCACATTAGTTCTTTTGTGTAATATTGGCACACCAAGGCACGCGCCGGTTTCGGGGACAAAGGCTGAAGTGTGTGGAGCTTCGTATTCACGACGGTTCAGCTAACGTTACGCTGACAAAAACGCCACGTCCGTTTTGCCGAAGCCAAAAATGTAAGAATAATATTCACTGTCTCGTGGTATTCGCTTTTTAACAAACAGGACGAATGCGCTGCGGTATGCGTTAGGTTTATTGCATATTCAGGATGCTTTAACCACTTTTGGTCATATCGCGTTAGTGGGAGAAGGAAGGGAGAATAGAGCCATGTCCCCTGGGGTAACCCCTACTCTTTGCGAAGAAGGACCTGGGATCTTTATCCTGCGACCACACAGACATGGCCACAGTAGGGCTCGAATCACCGATCCACGTGCCGTTAGGCTCTCAGGTGGCCAGAGCACTCAAGGCGAGCGCTCTAACCCACTGAGCTATCGGAGCGGCCCGGTATATTTTAGGTTCGGGGACCCAACTTGCGCGTTATAGCGCACGCATAAGGTGATCGAAGAAAATATATGTATGTGCTGGGCTGTCATTTTCTTATTTTTATATTGCACCATTCTCTTGTAAAAAAAACATAATTGTGTCGCCCGATTGATAAGAATCTTTAAGTGATTTGTCGGCGTACGATGAGTGAAATTTCAGCCAAATACAGCTCCATGATATGTAAGTTGGCCGTTGGAATACAAATGAAGATCTAGTAGTAACATTAGCAGCATCTTTATGATATAAACAAATGGTTGGTGTCTGTCAATGTTGAAAAACCACGTATATGGGAGAATTATATTGTGACAAGAATAACGACGACTGTTGAATCCGGTTTATTGCATAAACAACCAAAAAACCCTGAAGACAAGAAACCAAAACAATTAATAATATGGCTGTGGCTGCATGGGGAGCAAAGAGCTCTAATACATGAGACACGCTCATCACAGTCATTATCAGTATTCTAAGGTCTGTCTCACAGAGGTATGACGTTAGTCATTGAACTATTTAAATGGTAAAGATATAGTATAAGATATTACAAAATAATATAAAGCAATCATATTGAGATAAGGATATCAGCCAATAAAACAATCACTGAAAATGGGAGAAACACTCACTCCCAGGTAGGGTGCCCATGTACATGCTCACAGTACCGGCGGTGGAGCAATGCACAAACAGATGGGGTGCCCATCTACAGGCTCACGGCCTCAGTGACGTGCAGGCTTTGACCTGAGTACGTTTTAAAACAATACAAAATACTGCGTTAACGACACCTAACGACTTATAAGTGAGTAATATAATAATGTCCAAGTATAATTATATTGACCATAAACCGTGACATACTAAATATAAACTAATACCGCTCAACAACACATGACCATTGAAGTCACCACCAACTCGGCAATGCCGGCAGCTAACAAGCGTAGTAAATCCCAAATAACTCATATAATTGATAATAACCTACCTTGTGAAATACGTGGTACAAGCTACACACTTGTTTCTATAAACTTTGATTATAATTACACTAGTTATCTAAATATTTACCTTGTAAAATGACATTGGTGGGCAGTAAACAGACAACGTGTGAGTTGTGACGTACGACCCGCTTTTGTATGACTCGGCACGCCTCGCTATGGAAAACGGCACGAATCCTGACAACCACTGTATGGGCGGCGCTTGACGCATTAACACATGTCACAATATAATGTTTTCTTAATCACGCATGATCATCAAGAGCATCACTGTCTGCAAACCCCGATTAAACAACCAGATATCACAACGCCATTAAAGCAATTATCAGTAGAATATAGAAAATTTAGCATACACAAAATAGTAGTTGTGACGTAATACATACGGACCATCAACGTGCTATACCACTTGGTTGTATCATATTTATCTTTGTGAATAAACTTTTATAATAAAATAAATAAATAATTTCAGTTGTATTTGTTATGTTTCGACAATGCAGAAATTGTCTCGGCCGGGCCCGAATTCAACCTCCCGTTGGCAAGGAGCGCCTTTCTTTCGATCATTCACTTACATCAGTTTTGCTTTTTTCCAATCATGCTGTGGAAAAATGTCTTCCATGTGCGTTATGTCGGACGAACAAATCAGACAAGCAAAGCAACCACTTTGCCGTCAGTTTCAGAGATGAGTACTTATCACTTGGTTCTACCATCAGCTATGATTGTAAATATCAAACTCACAATTAGGGAGAAAGGACTTAAGCGTGGGCGGTGCTTAGTGTCGGAGTATGGATTGGTCTATTATAGCTCTTACGCGCTTAAATGGCTTATTTCCTTGCTAGTTCAAGGTCATCGTAACTTTTCCATACATCTTCCAATTTTCAGATTCAACCTAGTCTACACGCATCCTCGAGATGGGGCTGGGCGCATTTTGTTGGTAACCCGTGTATGTCCCACAGGTTGACCGAATCCTGGGGAACGAATACGCATATTAGTCATCGGTTCACCGCCCGACACTTCTTTCACTCAGGTCGGGGTCGGGTGCGCCCGCATCCATTCGGTATGCCTATGTGCCCCGATCAAAACAGCACGGGGCATTCGGGAGAAGATGGCGGCTGAAAAAAAACCTCAATTAAAGGAAGAATATGCTCGTCTTGCGTTATACTTACCGTCCCTCAGGTCGGCTTGGATTTGCTTACTGGCAAAATTGGTGCACAATATGTATATAGAGGACACATAATTAGAAAATGAAATTCGTCTTCGATTACTTCATTATCTTCATTTACACAATATTTACACAGATACATACATCTCTAGACAACGTATCTCTTCTGATTTTTGTGAGTATATGAACCGGATGTACAGCAGAAGTCATATGGTCATAATATTAACGGTCATAAAAATTCCAACTGAGGCGTTTGTGTAGCAAACCAAGCCAGGGACAATGGACTACTGTTAAACAAGAGACAAGATTAATAACACGGGCATGACTTCTACCACTACTACTAATTAACCGTAGGAATTGAAATACTAAACAGAAGCAAGAACACTCAACGGGTCAACTCAAGTCACTCTTCCCTAAATATGTAGACCCTTCATACTTGAGCTCATTACAGCAACATAATACAACATGTGCCAGCGTTTCTGCGTAGACACATATAACCGGCCGAGCAATATATATAGTACGTACGCTGGTTCACCAATGTTTCCTCGATCCGCGAAGCCTCTCAATGCCAAACTATGGTGATGAATATAAGTTAGCCATCTATGTCCTTTTATTATATTACATATGAGGAGATCAAGTATCGACTACCCGCCCATCACCCATCACACACCACCACCACCACCACCCGTCCATCACCCATCACACACCACCACCACCACCACCACCCACCCACCACCCATCACAAACCACCACCGCCACCACCCACCAATCACCCATCACACACCACCACCACCACCACCCGCCCATCACCTATCACACACCACCACCACCACCACCACCCACCCACCACCCATCACAAACCACCACCGCCACCACCCGCCCATCACCCATCACACACCATCACCACCACCACCCGCCCATCACCCATCACACACCACCACCACCACCACCACCCGCCCATCACCCATCACACACCACCACCACCACCACCCGCCCATCACCCATCACACGCCACCACCACCGCCACCACCACCGCCACCACCCGCCCATCACCCATCACACACCACCACCACCACCACCCGCCCATCACCCATCACACACCACCACCACCACCACCCGCCCATCACCCATCACACACCACCACCACCACAACCCGCCCATCACCCATCACACACCACCACCACCGCCACCACCCGCCCATCACCCATCACGCACCACCACCACCACCACCCGCCCATCACCCATCACACACCACCACCACCACCACCACCCACCCACCACCCATCACAAACCACCACCGCCACCACCCGCCCATCACCCATCACACACCACCACCACCACCACCCGCCCATCACCCATCACACACCACCACCACCACCACCACCCGCCCATCACCCATCACACACCACCACCACCACCACCCGCCCATCACCCATCAGACACCACCACCACCACCACCCGCCCATCACCCATCACACACCACCACCACCACCACTCGCCCATCACCCATCACACACCACCACCACCGCCACCACCCGCCCATCACCCATCACACACCACCGCCACCACCACCCGCCCATCACCCATCACACACCACCACCACCACCACCACCCACCCATCACCTATCACACACCACCACCACCACCACCCGCCCATCACCCATCACACACCACCACCACCACCACCACCACCACCCGCCCATCACCCATCACACACCACCACCACCACCACCACCCACCCACCACCCATCACAAACCACCACCGCCACCACCCGCCCATCACCCATCACACACCACCACCACCACCCGCCCATCACCCATCACACACCACCACCACCACCACCACCCACCCACCACCCATCACAAACCACCATCGCCACCACCCGCCCATCACCCATCACACACCACCACCACCACCACCCGCCCATCACCCATCACACACCACCACCACCACCACCACCCACCCATCACCCATCACACACCACCACCACCACCACCCGCCCATCACCCATCACACACCACCACTACCACCACCACCACCACCCGCTCATCACCCATCACACACCACCACCACCACCACCACCCACCCACCACCCATCACAAACCACCACCGCCACCACCCGCCCATCACCCATCACACACCACCACCATCACCACCCGCCCATCACCCCACGCACCACCACCACCACCACCACCCACCCACCACCCATCACAAACCACCACCGCCACCACCCGCCTATCACCCATCACACACCACCACCGCCACCACCCACCCATCACCATCACACACCACCACCGCCACCACCCACCCACCACCCATCACAAACCACCACCGCCACCACCCGCCCATCACCCATCACACACCACCACCGCCACCACCCACCCATCACCCATCACACGCCACCACCACCACCACCACCCACCCACCACCCATCACAAACCACCACCGCCACCACCCGCCCATCACCATCACACACCACCACCACCACCACCACCCGCCCATCACCCATCACACACCACCACCACCACCACCCACCCATCACCCATCACACACCACCACCACCACCACCCATCACCCATCACACACCACCACCGCCACCACCCGCCCATCACCATCACACACCACCACCACCACCACCACCCACCCATCACCATCACACACCACCACCACCACCACCCGCCCATCACCCATCGCACACCACCGCCGCCACCACCCGCCCATCACCCATCACACACCACCACCGCCACCACCCACCCATCACCCATCACACACCACCACCACCACCACCACCCACCCATCACCATCACACACCACCACCGCCACCACCCGCCCATCACCCATCGCACACCACCACCGCCACCACCCACCCATCACCCATCACAAACCACCACCGCCACCACCCGCCCATCACCATCACACACCACCACCACCACCACCCACCCACCCATCACCATCACACACCATCACCACCACCACCCGCCCATCACCCATCACACACCACCACCGAAACCACCCGCCCATCACCATCACACACCACCACCACCACCACCCATCACCCATCACACACCACCACCACCACCACCCGTCCATCACCCATCACACACCACCACCACCACCACCCATCACCCATCACACACCACCACCACCACCACCGGCCCATCACCCATCACACACCACCACCGAGACCACCCGCCCATCACCATCACACACCACCACCACCACCACCCGCCCATCACCCATCACACACCACCACCACCACCACCCATCACCCATCACACACCACCACCACCACCACCGGCCCATCACCCATCACACACCACCACCGAGACCACCCGCCCATCACCATGACACACCACCACCACCACCACCCATCACCCATCACACACCACCACCGCCACCACCACCCGCCCATCACCATCACACACCACCAGCACCACCACCCATCACCCATCACACACCACCACCACCACCACCCATCACCCATCACACACCACCACCACCACCACCCACCCATCACCATCACACACCACCACCACTACCACCCACTCATCACCATCACACACCACCACCGCCACCACCACCCACCCACCACCCATCACACACCACCACCACCGCCACCACCCACCCATCACCCATCACACACCACCACCGCCACCACCACCCACCCACCACCCATCACACACCACCACCACCACTACCACCCACTCATCACCATCACACACCACCACCGCCACCACCACCCACCCACCACCCATCACACACCACCACCACCGCCACCACCCACCCATCACCCATCACACACCACCACCTCCGCCACCACCCACCCATCACCCATCACACACCACCACCGCCACCACCACCCACCCATCACCATCACACACCACCAGCCCCACCACCCGCCCATCACCCATCACACACCACCACCACCACCACCCACCCATCACCCATCACACACCACCACCGCCTCTATATCCTTTTATTATATTACATATGAGGAGATCAATTATCGACTTTAATATGTTATTGAGAACATCTTATGTGCGATGTGAGGTAACGATGAAACACAATATGGTGAGCATCTGGAGCTGCTTCGATGACTTCGAATGTCGAAGTTGAAGCTCAACACCTAACGTGTTGAATCCACAGATAAAGCTTTATTTGGTACCCATTTGATTCTAGCGTCCTATATATAGGACGTTTAAGTTTGACCTACGTGCTGAAATGTAACACATATATACAATCCGTCAGGTCTATTTATCGTTCAAAGGGGCCGAGCTGGATATCACTAGCAAATAACGCAATTTTTTGTTGCTCAAAAATTCGTAAATTATCATGGAACATTTGACATTCACCAAAGTTTTTGTCATGCCGTGGAACACACTTTCAGGAATGTCACCAACAACTTACTCAGCACGTATTAATGTTTCTGTTTATGGGTGTTTTCTTCTGATATTATCTGCCAAATAGACTGTACTTTGTCAGTTCTGAAATACTAAATTAAACTATCGACAAATTCCTCGTGTAGGCCACGTGTAGTTCCCGCAATGGCCTGTCATTACTTGGTAGTAAGGCGAGTGCCGGACTGGTGGGCCCCTTGTTTTGTTTACACGTTATCTGTTTCACTAATTTCTGCAAAACATTTCAGTTCAGGGAGGGGAGCAGTTGGTCTGCTCGAAGGGAGCTAGGAGGGGTATGGACGGACGGGGGTGCTTTGTTGCCAACCACGATTTTCCGAGTTCCTCAAATGATGCCATATCCATATTGAACGGGTTATCGTCCAATAGGCACAATACGGTACATTTATAGAAGTAAGCAGACTTGCCCTATTGAGGATAATATTTATGTGGATATTATATTATATATTATATGAGTTTATGGGAACGGAGCCATATCATGCGGCTGGAGTCAGATACCAGAGCCATATTCCGTGCCCGGACCGCAGCCCGGATCCATACGCCGGCGACAGGAAATGCAGCCTCCGCCCGGAACCATAGTCCAGCGCAGACAGCCATAGTCCCGCTCAGAGAGCCATAGCCCGCTCCCGAAGCCACAACCCAGGGCCATAGCCCGCGCCCGGAGCCTTAGTCCGCGCCCGGAGCCATAACCCGGAGCCTGGAGCACTAGTCCAGGATACGGTGCCATAAGCCGCGCCGGAGCCATAACCCGGGCCCTGAACTACAAGACATGTTCCTAGTATAAACCGTAGTGACTTACATCTGTAAATTGTACCTGTACCCTTCCTTGACTAGCGTCCAATATGTAGGACGCCCAACAGGTTCATGTTCAAACTAAGAAAAAGCTTTGAGATTGCCGACATGTATTTTGACCTTCTTAGTGAAAACTTAAAAGGAAAATTACCACTTTGTCGCAGCGCTCTATGCCTGGGCATTAATGGGTTAAAACTGACTCGGCGTGTCATCCTTTTCTTGGTAAGACCTTCCCACAAACATAAACTTGTAGTACGAAGAGTGTTACAAGATTTTCGTTTAGGAATATCCTTATGATTGTGAGTATGAATAATTATGATTAGCTATCGTGCGCCATAACGAGCGAAGGTGTTTATTGGTTGGTGTCGGTGTCACCTTTTGTAGGGGCTCCCAATCAAACAAACTTTTCAATTTAACTCAAGTGTTTTTCGCCAAAAAAGCTTCATTATGTCATGGGTTTGTCCCATGAATATTACTACCTGCTTAATTCATGACCTTTCACTTAACGAAAATAATATCTGTGCAATAGTACTGGTGACTTTTGTAAGAAGCACCCTGTCGCAAGGACTGTTTCGACCGCCATTGATGTTTTTGCCGCCGTTTATTGAAGTCCAAATTGTCCAATGTTAGTGGCCTCAGTCAGCGTGTCACATGCCTGTAATGTCACGGAAATAGTTGACTGATCAAAAAGTTGTTCCATTTACTCTTTAACGCATTGATACCAAATCGACACATTTTCGGCGTTAATACACCGGTAATGCACCAACGATAAGTGGAAGTCAATTACACCCAAAATTGTCAGTCAAACTCAAATTAAATTTCCGATCTGATGGTCCCGCCCGATTTCAAGCATTTTGAGAAAAGGCAAAATTAAGTTATATCAAATTTAAAAAATGTGGACATTTTATTTTAGCACTTGGCAATTAGCGGAAATTTTTGGTGTGAGTTATTTTGACATACCGATAGCTCAGAGTGAATTATGTCCTTCATTCACGTGATTGTCATAAGTTGTGTCCCCAACATTGATTTGTAGAAATCCATTGTGTATATGTTCTTTCAAATTTGAGCAGAGCCACCGTGACGTGTGAGAGTAATGAGGCATTGAGGAAGCAGTCGACAGCGGCGATGAAATGAATCCCGAAAAGGAGCGAGTCGATGATTAACAGTGGCGACAATTATAGCTATTACTCGCTTAAATGACGTTTCATTTTCATCATTAACGTTAATGCAAAGTTATCTTAACTTTTTCATAATTGGTTCAATTTTCTACATACTATGGGCCAAATTTAACCTACAATACTCACATTAATTTAGGTGGGACTGATATGGTCTAGATACGCATAGCAAAGCTACATAACAAAAACATTGCGGTGGTGGTAAGGTAACCTCGTTTATTTCCACTTTACTGGATTGCTCTAACTACTTCTAATGTGACATATCCAGAAACCATGCCTCTTAACCATTAGTAGATACCATTACAACATTTACACTAACCACTAACCTCTAACCCTCTACGCAAAATGTCCTATTTGTGAAACAATATCTACGGCAGGATTAATAAAATTAGATTCACAGTTATCGTCATATTAGAGCTGAGTATGTCAGTAGAACAGTTATGTATCCATCGCAAGATAATTTCATTAGTATTATTCCCTAAATCCATCGGCTCTTCGCAATGTGGCCGAGCATACCGATCATGCATTTAAGTCCCCCCGTAAACACACTTTGTAAACACACAACACGTGAGCAATGTACTGCACCATGTATTTAACTGTTATCATGGGCCCATGGCCTGAAGGGTTTGAATAAAGATTATACTATTATTATTATTATTATAAGACCAGGTACTCCTTGGTTGAGGTCCTGGTCCTGATGATCATTATGTAGATGCCATAGGCTTACTGACGAAAAGTACTTGTACTTAATTAAAAATATCCAATATCATCCCGAGTTCCATTTAAGAGCAATTTAACCGCTCCCCGATGCAAACAAACATTTCTCCAGAGATATTCCAAGACCTTAATAATATGATACCTTTGGAAATTGCAGACGGTTGGCTGCTGCTTGCTACAGTTGTATGTGTGTCTTATGTCGTAATGGTCGAGCTTACAAAGTATACGACATGCTTCCAACGGAGACAAACGCTGAGCTGAATTTGTTCTCTATTTTAACTTTACTAATGAACATGACGTCTTTCGCCCATTTGGCGCAGTTTCTCATATGCCAAAACTGCTCAGATGCGAGTATCACAAATGAACAGGATAAAACAAAGTAGCTACCGCGGGCAATTAAAGATGATAACGTGCAAATCAAAACGGTGTTACGTGTTATGTGTTTTCTATACTGTGATTTTCTATGATATAATTCAATTCACACATCCACGTCATCGCATACAAGGCATTTAATACATCGTAGTGGATCCTCAGCAGCAATTAGCGGCCGCGTAGTGACATGAGCTTCCCGCAGCCTCATCCCAGGTATAGCCGAACATGTCCATATCAGGCTGCAAAAATGCCAGAAGCCTATTGAATAATGACGGGTGCTTCAGCCGAAAGTCATTCAGGAAATCGTCGTACTTGTAGTAGACTGAACGAGACGTATCTGTGATGTTGAAATTGGGGTTGACGTGACCATGTTCTATTGCGGACTCCCATCCAAATTTGTCTGTGAGCATCAGCTGATCATGTTCACATGTCTCCACCTTGAGAATGATATCATAATGAAGAACACACGCATGTGTATTAGTATAATAAGGCATCCAGTGTCTATCGGAGCGACCAGTCAGCACTTGTTCGACGAAACTCGGGAAATCAAGATCCTTGATTTTCCATTTGAGAATAATCCTTTGAAAATAACCGGAGACGAACCTCTGGAGTGGATGTCGAACTTGAATGAGTTTGGTGTAGTTGGGAAATAACCGCTGCACTTTCGTCAGAGAGATGCCTCCAACTATATTGAATGCCTTTAATTTCATGAGTTCGTTTGCTGACGGATAATCATGCCTTGGGAGATAAGATATTTTTTTACCTGTAGCGGTGGCTTGTGCCATAAAAGTGGAATTTAATTTGTTAAGCTGTCCGAAATAAGTAGTCAATGCCCGACTTCCAGCTTTGGGCACGATGCAAACAATGATTCGTTGATCGTGATTGACAAATATGTGCATTGCGTCATCATAGTCATCTTCCTTCACAGCGAGGTCTCGGTTGGCTAATGTCGAACATACCTCATCCGCCATATTCAGCCTCTTTTCAGCAGTACATACTAGCGCTTCGCCAGGTGCATTCGCATTTGCTTTGTCGATGGCATATTTGTTTTCTATTGGCCCCAAAACCTTCAAGCTTTCGTCCTGAAGATAATATTCGCGAGGATCCCGGATCAGCATCATCAGAGAGCTCACCATAAACAATCCCATGGCAATCATGAGGAAATATCTCCTACAAGGCCGCAGTCTGGGCTCCGTCATGACGTCAAACTTCAACTCTGCAGCAGAGAACATTTCTTGTGGTTATTTAGATTGTCAAACTACTAGCATTTTACATGCTTTAAAGTGCCTTGAATGCGACAACCCTCTCTATTATATAACTTCATCTAACAGGCTATTTCGCCAATCGGGGTCGTTCAACGTATGTGACGGGGCCGGAATGTATCATTATTTCGTACGTACAAGTTCATGGACCCATAGTACAAATAAACACATTAGATGATAGTCAAAAGACCAAAAACCAATGACAAAGCAATCTTAATTAAAAGAAAAATATGCTTGCATTGCATGATACAAAAACTCATTTCGTTCCTAAACTTCTATATAGAGGACACACGAGTAGGAGATGAAATTCGTCTTCGAGTACTTCACTACCTTCATTTATGTAATATTGACAAAACATCCACACATCTATTGGTACCGTATTTCTGTGAGTTTATAAACGGAATATTTAGCAGAATTCATGCGGTATTAATATTGACGAACAAATATCGTGTAAAGATTCCAACGGGGTCAATGAATATCACTCTGCACTATATGTTTAGACCGTTTATACCTTAACCTATTACAGCGACGTAATACAATATGTACTAGCGTATCTGCAAAGAAACATGTAACCGGTCGACCAATATATATAGTACGTACGCTGGTTCCCCAATGTTTCCTGGGTCCTGTAAATCTGTAAATCCCAGACTATCGTTATTACTACCAGTTAGTCATCTGTCTGATTTCATTATATAGCCCATGAATATGTCAACTATCGACTTTAATATGTTATTGAAAACATTTTATGCGCGGTATGTGAAAAGAAATGAAACACAATTTGGTGAGCAGCTGTAGCTGCTTCGACGATTTCAAATGTCGATGTCTGAGAAAAAAACAACGTGACGTGTTGATCCAACAAGAATCATATAAGAAGGATCGATAAGAATCTATCTGGTATTAAATTGATTCAGCTTGTTGACCTTCCCGCAAACATGCGTGAGATTAGAAAAAAAAAGAAATGTTTAATTGGAGTAGCTGTAGGTACGTCGATGACTTTTAAATGTCGCAATTTTTTTTCCGGGCAAGATCTTCCAGCAAACATAAACTCGTTTTACGATCGCCAGATCGTTTGGTGATTGAGTTCTAGTAGGTTCATAACAAAGCCAAAACGCCAGATAAAACAGCTTTATCACCCGTATCAATAATTCAGGCAATAATGGGTTAACGCCATAAAAGTTATCGATCATTACCGATATAAATCATATAAATGTGTGATATGGGTAAAAAATTCAATTCAAAATTCATCGGACATTGTGTAGGCAAAATTAGTTCTGATGTATTATGCTAGATGCGACACCTATGTAATATACGACATTTTAACACTGTGACAAAGCCGCCTGACATGAAATAAGGCAATTTGATATAGGCCCTCATGGCATCCAGTTGCTATGCGAGCTTTGCCTGCAGCATCAGCCGACAATGTCTCTAAGGCGTATCTGTTCACCTGATCCACTATGATATTCCCATGTAGCGGACAGGCTTGATTGACTTGAGTGTCGGAGTCTGCCTATGGATTCTGCTGATGGCGTGATCTGCCTTTGCATAATTCGCTTCAAAAGTCTTTACAACTGATGCTCCCTATTTTGTTGGCTACATATAACAAAGCATCGCGAAGCCCAAACACTGATGCCGTTTACCTTTAAGTTGAAAACCTGTGGTTAAAAGAAATTACGGGCAAGGGTAAGAGACTTCATTTGCCAGTCTGGCACGAGTGGAATATAGACAAATGAAATTTTGGATCATTCAATTATTCTTATTTGTATTTTGACCTCTTTAATGTTGAAAGAGCTTGATATGCAACTTCAGCGAACACGTTTATGGTCATTTGGTGGAATAAAGACTGTGAACTCCTTTTGTAACACATTCTTGTTTGTTTTTCTTCCACAAACAGAGTTAACTTTGAGCTAAAAAAATTGTGGCACCAACACTTTCAAAGTCATTAAATCGCACGATCCCTTCATAAACATTACATCACATGATCCGTTCATAGACATTATATCGAATGATTACTTCAACAGTTGTTGGTTTCACACCAGAACAAATTTAGCTCATATTATATGTCTGTTTTTACTAGCTTATATTAGATATCGATATTACATCGCCCGAACCTTGTCGCTGATGAATCGCACCTGAAAGCCACACAAACCCGTTCGCCGAAAAGGACAACACATAAGCACGAAATATTCCGGATGAAGAATATCTAATTCCGAACCCATGCAGTGCTCGGACGCGGAGGCAGCGGCGCCACTGGTTGGGATTTGAGTGATGTTTCCTCGTCCATGAGACCGAGATCCTTAACCCTGATGCTGTTGCTTTCCACAATCGGGACAATTACTGTCGAACTTCATTAACTGGTGTCATATTACATGTACTTAATTGTTGCACACATGGTGGGCGCTTCTGACAGATCAGGAGTGTCAGGTCTGCAATTACATTGCCTAGTTATTGCGCAGGGTGAGGGAATATGTCGTGTGATCGCCTATGTGTTGGTCGTGGGGGTATGGAGTACGTAAAAATACACGAGCATTACTGCATCGGCAAACGGTACTTAGCCCCTTTTAAATAACATTACTTGAACCTTAGCGAATACGAGGCTACGACAACTGTTGCCACAGTAACCTGATCCACCTCTTATGACACCTCTGCCGACACACGTAACCTGTTGACCAGGGGCCACGAAGAGTTTTTGAAGGTCGCCTAGCATGAATTTTGCATTTCCGACGCCGAATTTGAAAACGCGTGACAGTTTCGTTGTCGTTCGTTTTCGTGGGATCCCAATGTAGGATATAAGCGACAACATATTTCAAAGCTCACGCCTTTGATCTGGATCGAACTCAACTTTTCTTGAAGGAATCAAAGGGTTAGACACAAGGAAGAGCTGCAAGCAGATCAATGCGCTTGAGCAGTTGTTTCTGCAGCCTTTTCGGTAGAAAAGTCTTGGTGGTGAAGGAGGAGTGTGGTGGGGCATAGAGAGATAGAGAGCGGGGGTGGGAGAAGGGCTCTGTGGGGGGAAATGAACATACAACATGCCACATAATAGCGTTTTTTTTATGTGCTTAATGCGGCTTCAAAGGTTCTAAAATAAGGAAGATGATGTGGGCGGTCGGTGCGCCCACCGACGGCACTATCAACACCAGTCTGCCTTTGGCGTCATTGCGGGAAACATATAATGAAATTCATCACCGTATGGATAATCTATTACGTTACGCCGACTTAGTGTGAAGTTACTGACTGACCAATGCTACCTCGCCAACCCCACCCTCATTTCATTCCTCCCCCCATCGCTATATAAAACCTGCTTATGCAGAAATTGTTCATCTATTATATATTTTCAAGGAGTTTTGGAGAAACGTCCTGGATAAAAATAAGGGATCATGCCTATCATGCCTTGGAAAGAGTAATCTTTGTCGTTAAAGCTGCTCATACAGCAAATTCCCATATACAGTAAGAAACATCTTGGGCAAATTGTGTCACTGTATGAAAGTTAACTGTGTAAATCACTCTTCGTGACCCTTGGTCAATAGGCTATGTGTGTCGGTGGAGGTGTCATAAGAGGTGGATCAGGTTACTGTAGCAACAGTTGTCGGAGTCTCTGAGCAGCAGCTGGTCATGTTCACATGTCTCCACCTTGAGGATGATATCATAATGAACAACACAGGCATGTGTATTAGTATAATAAGGCATCCAGTGTTTATTCAACAGGCCGGACAATACTTCGTCGACGAAGTTCGGGAAGTCAAGATACGTGATTTTCTGTTTGTGGATAACCCATTCATACTAACCGGATACGATCCGCTGCAGGGGATTTCGGATTTGAATGAGTTTGGTGTAGTTATGAAATAACAGCTGCACTTCCGTCAGAGAGATCCTCCCAAGTCTGGTGAATCCCTTTAATTTCATGAGATCATCGGCTGACACAGAATGATATCTTTGATGAAAAGTCAATCGCTCACTATGTCAAACTGTTGTGGCCGTTAGCGGTAGATTGAGCCATAAACGATAAATCCAGCATGTTCAGCTGTGCGAAGTAACGACTCGGAGCCCGACTTCCCGCTTTTGACACCATGCAAATCAAGATGCTTTGATCGGGATTTATGAATAAGGTTATGGAGTCATCATAGTCATCCTTCTTCACAGGTCTAGGTCGGCTAATGTCGAACATACCTCGTCCACTATATTTCGCCTCGTTTCAAGAGCACATACTGACGTTTCTCAGGTTGCTGTGTCGAAATGATCTTGAGGCGTGCTAACATTATGTGGCGATGGCATTGTTCCTTCAATGTTCCTTTGTTGAGTTAGACGAACATCATTGAGGCCACCTGCGATAGCATATGGAGTAACGTCTCCGAGAGGGCAACCCGCTGGCAACAGCCATGATGTCTCTGTGTGTGGAGCACCACTCTCTGTTGTCTGAGAGGGGCTTTATCACACACCGGCGGTTAGACGGTACCCCGCTGGCCAGCCTCCTGGGGAAACAAGTACGAGTTGCGGATGCAGTTCACCCAGATATCTAACAGGCGGCGAAATGCTGCTGCGTCACTCTCTGCCTTCGACTCACTCCGCTAGAGGACTATTATATATCTCTTGTCGCCTTCTTCCTCAACGCCTGTTCTTACTTGCTCGCCAAATTGATAGGAAAAATGCGCTGCGCATTTCTTCAAATTAGTGGCGGAGCCCAGCCTAAGCCTAATAATATACCGTATCCGATGATGAAAACAAGGAGTTCAGTCACAATTATAACTTTTTTTGAAAGGATACAAGATGTTTTTTGCTGTATTAAATACACAGAGCTCGTTATTTTTATGTTTTATTCTTCAAAATTATAATGTTGTACGAAATTACAGCTGATTTGGTATGTAATCAGCAAAAGTTTTAAGGTCATAATCTGAACGGTCATATATTGCGTTCAGAGGACATCGCGACATTATTGCGTAAAGCGCTCGGTATGTCGGTATTCAACAACTAAGTCATGGCACGAAATAACGCCACCTCTACTGGTATCACAAATATTCTGTAGCAAATTAAAAATGTCATCAAAACAAAAAACTCAACGAATCGACTCAAGTCAATATGCAATAAATATGTAGGCCCTTTATACCGGAATCCATTAAAGTAGCATAATACGAATGTTCCAGCGTATCTTTCAAAAAACATATAACCAACCGAGTAAACTGGAGTTGTCAAAAATAAGCATAAACATGGTACGCACGCTGACTCACCAGAGTTTCCCCGTTCCGTGAAGTACGTAATTCCCAGGCTGACGTTTCGGTTGAAAGTTAACTCTCTGCAGTGAGAATTGAACTAGTATTACGTTGGCGTGGCGTGTCGTTTTCTGGAAAAGAAGTTGTGTCAGTCGTACGATCGCGTCGTTTGGAGTGTCAACGCTTAGCGTATGTATGACTGGGTGTCGTTAACGCAATTGAACTTTAGATGCACTATTAACGATCGCAGTAGAATGACCTTTCTGCAACATATCAAATTTCCAGACAGCTTAGATATCGAATATGATCTGCACTCAGTGCAGCCGTCAATGTGTGCAAAACGCGGCGTGGGTGTATCGATGAGCATTATTGCGCATGACTTTTATAGTGTACATATGTTAAATGCATCTACAAGGTTGTATGTTCACATACTATTGCCGTCTGATGGCTGTTCTAGTATTATGGCTAATTTAGAATGACCTATTAGTCCTGCAGGACGGGGCGATATATTATTTGCATTCATGCATTATGTTTAGATGTCGGTCTAGTTTGTTTGATCCCGTGTGTCTTTGTGAATGTATGTGTCTTTCCCTCGAACATTGTAAGTCTCATTGCGTCCTAACGGCGGCATTGGGGGGGGGGGGGGGATTGGCATACATGCGCTTGCAATCTTTAGTATTTCATTACTACGCAGTATGCCTATAACATATTCGTCACGTAGATCACAAGGGCAAAGGTCAAGGTCAAACGCATAGATCTCCGTCAATATTGAAGCTAGAGCTCTCGCGTAAGTTTCAGAATGTGGTACCATTTAAGCGAGCCAACGGCACAAGCTGTGGGCGGACTTATGGTGCCCGGGCGCAGCGATGACCTTTTCCCCCGGCCACTGACCATTTGTCATTTTGCCATCAATCGTGCCCGCGGGCGTTTAACGCTTAAATCCAAATGCGCGTTGGGGGGTGACCCTTCTCGCGAATCTCACCGACAGAGCAGGAAGCACAGTTTTAGCGTTTCTCATTTGCAAGCTTAGTTTTCTCTTTCTTTGTGTGTTTTCTGCTCGAAATTTATTAGTCGGTTATCAAAGTTTTCTACGAGTGATTCAGCGACGAAGGAGATTTCGAGAGCAAGGTCAGTGCATCTATTTTAAATTTAAACCTAGGCCTAGATTCTAGGTTTATTTGTAAACTTTACTTTGTTTTGACTTTGACACGGGGTCATTTAGCATGGCACATCAGGTGTCGTTTGCCGGCCACAGCTTTGTGCGCCGGTTACAAAATGACATGAAGTATCAGCCTGACCCTCGCATCGTAGAAGATTTTGGTTTGTCACAATGCTCCCTCTCATACACGGCATGCGGCGGTTGGAGGGTCGGCAACCTTTCTAGCAAGTTTTCGCGGATATGTGCCAGTTCTGCGCGTACAATTGTGCTTCAAATTGGGGAAAATGAATTGGGTGCTGCACGTTACCCAGAAGTTGTTGCTGACAACATTGTCCAGCTTGCTGAGAAGTTGTCACAGCAGCCAGGATGTGAACGGGTCTACATTGGGCTCTCTTCCCCCGCATCGTAGGCAACTGTCATTTTATAGGATCGTTAGAGCAGCAAGAACTGTTCAACTTAAAGGTGAAGAAGGTAACTTTTTCCTCCGAGTAGTCACAGAAGATTCTCCAAGAATAAAATTCTGGAAACACAGAGGTTTTTATGACGATCACCCTTGGTACTCACAGGATGGGGTTCACCTCAACAGGAAGGGTCAGTATTGTTTCTACAGATCAGTCCTGGGGGCCACCACCCATGCTGATTCTAACCAGGGCAATGATGTGGTCACAGTTGGAACTCCATGTTTTTTATGAGGGCATCACGCCACTTCAGATCAGTGTCTGTTGCGCCTAATTCTCCTGCTTGCAGCATGCCTCGCAAGAAAACACCAACTGCAAAAGGAACCCAGGCAGCCTCTTCTACCGGGGGGGAAAGAAAATATCCCGAGACAACAAATGAGACACCTCCGGTACTGGACATGGTGTCTACCATCACCAAGCAGGTCACAGACAACCTGGCAGTGCTGATACACCAGACTGTGCAGTCATCGGCCGATTGACCGAGGGCATATGAAATGGGGCTTGGGACCAAAATGATCAATCGACTGTAAGATTGATCGAGTTAGGGAGGGGGTCGGGCAGGGGGGTTTTACTGTAGCGTGCTCTTCTTGCGCACAACCACACAACCGCATCTGACACTAACTGCGGTTTCACACGACATTGTCCTAATCAATGCAACTCCCATACCCACTACAAAAGATGACGCGCAAAATATGTGGAATAGCTCGTACACACATTCACAAGGACGAATCTGACATATTGATATTTGGTAATTGATATGCTGGTCGATACATCGCTATTGTCGGCGAAAGTGGATCTTGCCTAGGCAGGAGATAATGATAATTAAGCTCCATCCCATGTGTTTTTTAAATTATTGGTGTGCACCATAGTCTATTAACTTGTCGTTATGATATGATTGTCACCATCACACTTGACAGTTATTGGTATTCAATGTTGACCTACTATTCCGCCCCTCCCCCACCCCCTCTCACCCGGCCCGACCTCCAACAAATAAAAAGGGATGTGTCCACACTTCCACCAATTATTATTTGTATTTATTTATTCCATTCCAAGTTCCATTCGATGGGCTAGGCAGTAGGTGTGACGTCGCAAATGGCATATTGAAGATAAAGGTTCATCTGCGCACAAGTGGGCGGCGGCACAAAGCGATGTGTGAAGTCATTTTACTAATACATGTTTTCAATTTTTAAATATGTGTACCACATGCCTGTCGTGATTGGATCAATACAGATATGTCGGGTGCAGTAATGAAACCTAACATTTCATTTAGTGCTCTTGATTCTAAAATGTAAAAAAATCTAAGATGGCGCATATAAGTATACTACTTTAATGCTCTATTTCAAGCTACCGTTCAATATATGTCATCTCTATTTGAACATTAGTAACATATCCTCGCGGATTGGCTGCGATAATACACCTATCCGCGAGGATATGTTACTAATGTGCGAATGCGGGTAACATATATTTAACGATAACTTGAAATAGAGCATTGGGAAAATCCAGTCGGCTAAAAGGTGTATCCGGGCCACCACGCATGGGCACTATTTGGCGGGCGTCACAGGCAATTTTTTCTGGACTGCCGGCCTGGCAGAACTACACATCGAGGCCCAACTCGAGAAATGCTTCAGTTGATCAATTGCTTTTCACTGCAGGTGTTTTGTTGATTTGTAAACCTATGCGCTTTACAAGCCCACCCTATAAACTCGGAAATGGGAAGACTTGTTTGTCTTGACTCGAAATTGTGTAACATATATCCATCATGTACCGTTCGGATAGAGGGAAAATAGAAGTTAGATGGTCGCCATATATATTCCTCCTCTTTGCAAAGGAGTAACAGGTAAGATAATAGCGGCAATGGCTGATTATCTATTGTGAATGTCGCTTTCGTCATCCACATGTCCGTAACACCACCGTGTATTGCAACTTGGCATGACGATTAATGTCTGACTACCAAGGTCAGATAGCATGCCCAATAAATATTGTAACGTGCCGAGGGGGTGGGGCGTCATAGCGTGTTCGTGGCTTACTCTACATATGGAGTTAATCAAATCTGGTAGAGTTTTACTTCTCATATCAAAATGGGTCCCAGCATTACTACCACTAAATCGGTTCTTTGCATACTCTTCATTTCGTCACAAGATCTCGAGTTTGGTAAAGCAGACACATTTAGTTTGAATAGAAATATGCCAATATACCTTTCAATGATTTCTTTCACCACACCATACACACCATACACACCATGTACAACAACATAAATCAATATTCTTTCTTCCAGGCTGATACTGACTATATTCACATCATTATCCCTATAGACTCTTTACATGTTTCATGTTAAACGAATAGCAAAAGCCTCCTACAGCACTGAATCCTCAGCAGTAACATAAAACTGTACCAAACAGCTTCCTATAATACAGACAGAGTCTTGTCAGATAAATCTAATCCTAAATAGAATCTAGATCTAATTTCTTCAACTTTATTTTTTTTATTTTCTTTAGTTAAAGCGGGTGTCCAACCTAATTTAATCGCGATCGGCACCGAAAGTTTACATCTTAAAGTTAAATTGGCGAGTGTTAACGCTTCGTTTCCGCCGACTGGTAAGGAGAAAAAAATTAAGGCAACCCGCCCCCAGCAATGTCAAGCAGGGCGCCATTTTGCCGTGAGCAGTGACGCGTTGTGTGACTATTCATGTGGCACCGCCTTATGTTATCACTCGCGGGGAGAGAGATCAGGGCCGCGATTTACAGATGAACAGCGGCAGTACATGGAAATGTACCATCCAAACAAACTGATATACGTCTTGCGACGATGGACTCCACAACAATGCCATGATTGGAGTTAGAATCGCAGCTCTTTATATTAGCGATGATCACGCGCTCTTGTTTTGCTCACACAATAGGCGCAATTTCCGGTTTGAATAAATTAGAGTATCGCCTCCTGATTGGTCAATCGCGGACACACCTCCAAAAAGGGCTGCCGCCTGGGTAGGCGGCGAAATCGTGCCCGGCGGTCACTTCCAAATTTTATTGTGAGCTAGAGACAGGACGAAAAATTCTCTAATTTGGAGGATAGACAATTGGGTATTGTATGAATCGGTAAAGCAGCGTTAGAGGCCAGGCTGGCGGTTCACTTTAAATTTGTTTTCCCCTGTGCATAAGGAATGACAGGTCTCCAATCTGCTGGTTTTCAAATACTCTCAAACCCAAAGTGCACATATTTGATAAGTTTCATTTATAAATATTACTATAATGTTTTCAACCTGCCTAGATTCTATATAATTCTGATTTTATACATTGTTGTGTGGTTTAAAATACAGGGTGTCGAATTCTGGCAACTATGGGAAATTTTTTCCCAGAAATCGACACCCCAGCTGGTATGTCAGCGTTCGAGGTTAGAAAAAAAATGGCGTCCCCAGATGTCAACAAACTTGTGCACACGGCTCACAACGAATTTTTAAACGAAAAAAGTTAATTTATCAGATATATGGGCATTTTGATGTTTCTAAGAAGTTAGAGCACGTGGTTAAGGCGCCATTTTGGCTTTTTACTTGTTGTTTTTACTCAAGTTTTAGAAAGCTGCCATTTTGAAAAAATCGTTCTCCGAACTCAAGATTTGAATACACATGGGCAGGAAAATTGTGCATGTAGATGGGCTGTCCCCCACTTCATATTCAGTAAAATTAAATAATTATGCTAATAAAATTAACGGAGGGGTCGAAAACTGGACCATGTTGAAAATAGGCAACTCTACTCTACCTAGGTCTCTAACCAAGCTCAAACCCCAGGGATGATGATTGCAATAGTAGCGGCAATGGCGGCATACACAAGCAAGCATAAATCCCTCTCCCTAAACCTAAACCTGTATACGCTGGACTAAACCTGAACTCGGCTGAAGGCTACAGTGCAATAAAGTATATCTCAGAGGCTACCATATATCGAAGTAAACACCACCAGGGCTACCGTGTAACACAGATAGGCCTCAGAGGCTACCATGTACTAAACAACTGAGACCACTCGTCCCAAGGGGCTACCATGCATTGAAGCATAGGCACCATGCATCCCAAGAGGCTACCGTGTATCGAAAGACCTCCATGGGGCCCACACCTACTAATACTATAGCTGTGGCAATCAGGCGGCAAGCACATAGCAGGTGTGAACCTCGGAGTCAGCAGCAGCATCTCTCTCAGTGTGTCTGTGTGTGTGTGTCGCTGTCCGTCCGTCCGTCTCGAGGCCTCCCGATGCACCTCTATTTATACCAACCTGAGCCCCAAGCGGGCCCCAGGCCCTCTCAGCCAATGGGCGATAATCAAAGTCAGTGTATCTCTACGCTTGAAAATAGAACTAAAATACGCCTGGCTACCCTTCAAAGTAGTAGAGACACCTGCTACATAACTTACATAAAAAATAGCTAAACTATTCATACAGATACTCACGATAAAAACTTATATCCCTCTATTCTTCTTTATCTAAACTTTGCCTCTCTTTCTCTTCTACTCTAGCGGAAGTTCACAAAACCCAATCTCACCGACGCCCCCTACCGAGTTACCGTCCTACTACTTGTCCTGCTACCCTAACTCCCCCTAGCGAGTGCTCTTCTATCTATCCTGACTTACGCTGCCGCTATCCGCTAGATGGCGCCACTAAACATGTAAGGCCGCGCGAAAAAGGGCCTGGCCGTTACAATATTAAAGTCATCATTTGTCAGCAAATATAAAGATAAATCGTAACTTTGTTAGTAGCTTCAATAATAATGGAAGAACCGGGTATGGCCGTGCGGATTAGAACGGAAATAGAGGGCACGCCGTCAACTCCTCTATCCATCTCAACTCCCTCTATCCCCCGTTATTTCGGTTTATTTGTAGTATTTCTGGTCCCAGGTCCGAATGGACGCCGCAAGTTGGCCACCGGCAGGGGCGGGATTCGAACCATCAACCTTCGCATCCAGAGCGAGCCACCTTACATGTTAGGCCCGAGGCGCTTGGTGTCTTTCATCCACCGGGCCTGGGCCGAGATAGGACATATTGTCCACTTGTCACTGTCACTATGTGTTGTGATACAAGGCGATGATTGGAAAGTACAAATAGATATGAAAGTGGAGATACGAGTTCATAAATATGAAATGTCTGGTTTATCTCCAAACCATATCAATGTCTGCATCTGCTTTGATAACGCTTCTGAAAACAGTGCGAAAATAATCCCACCGTACCCCATTCCCGTTGTGTCAAAATGTGTGTCATCTATTCCCAGGATATTTCAAATCCAATAGATTGGATCCAACATGTGTCGCTTGTGATATGTTAACAATGTGACTGCAAATGCAATAGTTATGTAGGCGTATAAACGTGATGGAGATAAAAAGTAGGTGCCCGAGCAAGAGATTCTATGCCTTCCGAAGTAAAATTGGGCAAAGTGACACAAGCTCTTCACATCCACTTGATTTATAAATGATGTGACAGTGTCTCGTAGAACAAGGTCTATGGAGGGTATGATCACGTGATCAATTATAGACTCCTCTAGGGGCAGACACACTTGATTGGATGTCTGGCTTAGGATTTTGTTGTAGGCGTGATCAGTGGTGATATGCCTTGCATAATTCATCCTCGAACTGCATCTGTGCAGCTCGTGACCTCTATTTGATTGTTCGTGCTATTTTAGGGCCTATGGTGTCCACTGCCTCAGTTCTCACTTTGTAGTTCTCTCTTAAAGTAATAGGTTATGTAATCTATTCTCAATGTAAAATAAGTTTATTCTCGCACTCTGTTGTCAGTGGCCAATGTTGACACCAGTTCCGGGAAAAACCCATCCCGGTATACGTGTCAGAAATTGAGATTTCATCATATTATGTTACAGTTTGACAAATTAGTTTATGTGGCGAAGTTTGGCGGCTTAAACGCAGAAACTTACTGTGTAAGATCCATTTTAGTTTTCCAATCGTGCGTTGTTTTGCTGCCGCCATTCACGTTACAGATCTTGTCACTCAGTGGTTACCGCGGTGTCAATGCGCGTAACTGATATTTACATAATTAGTTCCAACAAACCAACCGAACTTAATAGCTATAGACCTGAATCATATGAACTCCAACTATAGAAATACAGCCACAATTTACGAAAACAAAAGGTTCATTTAACAAATAGATACCATTTTGCCTAAAACAATATGTTCGTTAGACCTATCTCCGCCGCAGAGGCGTAATTACTTTGACGACGTCATATCATAGGAAACACGTCGCGCGCAACACTTAGTTACAGGTGCTTATTGAGCGCCACTGTTATGATTTCGACCAAATATTTAGGTGCAGACTGCAGTTGTGAGTATCATTTTCATCGTTAGATCTCCATGTTGACTTAATGGCGACGTTTGAAGTTCTATTCGAGCGAGAAAGGCTTAGGCAGGATTTTGGAGACTTGTGCTGAGATAAACCCATCTCGCACTCGACGCAATGCCATATGCATATCTTCTGTCTTGAATTTAAATCCTGAAAGCTTGTTGGCTATCCGGAGAGAAGCAAATTTGTTCACCGGAGCAGAAGTTTGGCTTTATACCCCTGCGCGCCTTTTCGGAGTTTGGTAGTATGTGCGATGTCGACCGCGGCTCGCTATCACGTCCGCGCGCGATAAAATAAACCGCAGTTTTATGTTGTAATTGTTGTTTTACAGACTCAAAAGAGATAAAAACCATATACATCATAATTTTGAGATACTTTTAGTCGTGATTCTAAACTGTAAAGAAATCTAAGATGGCGCATATAAGTATACTACTGTAATGTTGAGTTTTTGCACTAGGTAATTCCATTGTACATATACACGAGATATATCGAAACGGGTTTGTTCTCTATCTGCACAGGCTAACTGTTTTCAAATACAATAATATTCGGCGTAATGAGAAGTTCGCAAAGGGAAATGATAACACATCGGTAATTATTGAGCCTATTTCCCCTTTTGTTTTCAGTGCTCGGCTACAATATTGCGAGAGACCAACACGATGTATTGTTCTAGGTTTGCAGAATACAGGGTTACGTTAATAAAGTTCAATGCAAACTGCCGATGTTCAAGTACTTCGCTGCAGTGATATCAGCAACATACAGTTAATATATACATATATTCGGTTAAAGTATTATTCCTTGGTGCGGAGGTGCGTTAGCCCAGTGTCTGTTCGAGTTGCTACGCTCCTGTCAACCTTGTCGTAGACGTGCGAGGCATGCGTATATCATGTTTAGCCATCAAATACGTATAGAAACAATGGAGATAGAATGGTAAACATATATACAACACATCTTCTTTCATGGAAATTCATCTCAATATTCACCATTCCGAAAGCCCACTTTGGTTCAGTCTCATGTACCAGAGCGTTTCTCAATTAAAAATAGAAACAAAATACATAATGTACCAAAACAAATATTTCAGTTCCAGGCTGTTATTTAGTGTTAGTATTAACCGTCCCCAGAGCAGTTCTTTTCGCATGAGAAGAATTTCGAATTTCAAATTAACAGTTTTCATTTATACGCTGTAATTCAACACCACAAAGCACATACTTAATTATTTGTATCTTAAATCTTCTTAAAGATCCAAATCGGGGAAAAAGTCCGGCAACCCGAATTTGGCGGTTTTAATTTACATCGCGTAGGACTGGAAATGGAATATGAAGTTTGAGGGAAGGGGGCAAGAGCTCCACACTTTTTGACAGCCTCACTGTGGACCACTTACATCTGGATCGAAGAAGGATGTATTTACATATTTACCTGCTGTATGCACCCATTCCCTTACAGGGCTCGGCATTGTCATATACGACGCTCTCCGCATGGTGGGGCTCCCTTGCTGTGGACAGACGGCTACTATGAGAGGGGAGGGAATACCTTTTCCGATGTCCGCGATTCGCATCCAGAAATTATTTGGAGATTCGCGATGAGCTGTTGGCAGTCATCCGTACACTCCCTGGTTCAACGCGACCCTTTCCGATGTAACGCGATGAGTTATAGCAAGCGGTGAGCTCCTCGAGAGTCGCGATATCACTTTTAACGTGTTTTTTTGGGCCTGGACTTGAACAGTCCTCAGCTTGGAGATCCAGTATTGCTCTCCCTAATTCTTGGGCATTCTTTAGCCAGAATGGGTATCCGACCCCCCCCCCCACCCCAAGAGTGATGCTGCAAAAAAAAAAAAAAATTGTCCAAACAAAGTCAAAAATAAGGAGTGACGCGCATTCGATGGCACTGCCCAGCGCAACCAAGAGCGCCATGCACTTATGCCCTTTGGTCACCTCATAGTGTGTTAAGCCATATTAGCAATTTGCGTATGTGTCATGTTGCATTTCCTAAGATAAAGAAGTCGTTATATTCCATGGAAGGCAAACACAACGTTGGAACTTTCAATAAAAACCAAGGATGAAATGTGGAAGTATCAGGTCAGTATTGGCACACATGAAGGCTGCACCCCTCCACGGCGCACATGAAAGCTACACCCCTCCACGGCACACATGAAGGCTGCACCCCTCCACGGCACACATGAAGGCTGCACCCCTCCACGGCACACATGAAGGCTGCCCCCACGACACACAGGAAGGCTGCACCCCTCCACGGCACCCATGAGGACTGCACCCTCCACGGCACACATGAAGGCTGCACCCCTCCACGGCACACACGAAGACTGCACCTCTCCACGGCACACATGAAGGCGGCACTCCTCCACGGCACTCAAGAAGGCTGCACCCCTCCACGGCACACATGAAGGCTCCACCCCTCCACGGCACACATGAAGGTTGCACCCTTCCACGGCACACACGAAGACTGCCCCTCTCCACGGCACACATGAAGGCTCCACCCCTCGACGGCACACATGAAGACTGCACCCCTCCACGGCAAACATGAAGGCTGAACCCCTCCACGGCACACACGAAGGCTGCACCCCTCCACGGCACAAATGAAAGCTGCACCCCTCCACGGCACACATGAAGGCTGCACCCTCCACGGCACACATGAAGGCTGCACCCCTCCACGGCACACATGAAATCTGCACCACTCCACGGCACACATGAAGGCTGCACCCTCCACGGCACACATGAAGGCTGCACCCCTCGACGGCACACATGAAGGCTGCACCCCTCCACGGCACACATGACGGCTCCACCCCTGGACGGCACACATGAAGGCTGTACCCCTCCACGGCCCACATGAAGGCTGCACCCCTCCACGGCACACATGAAAGCTGCATCCCTCCAAGGCACACATGAAGGCTGTACCCCTCCACGGCCCACATGAAAGCTGCATCCCTCCAAGGCACACATGAAGGCTGCACCCCTCCACGGCACACATGAAGGCTCCACCCCTGGACGGCACACATGAAGGCTGTACCCCTCCACGGCCCACATGAAGGCTGCACCCCTCGACGGCACACATGAAGGCTGCACCCATCCACGGCACCCATGAAGACTGCACCCCTCCACGGCACACATAAAGGCTGCACCCCTCCACGGCACACATGAAGGCTGCACCCCTCCACGGCACACATGAAGGCTGAAACCCTCCACGGCACACATGAAGGCTGCACCCCTCCACGGCACACATGAAGGCTCCACCCTCCATGGCACACATGCAGGCTCCACTCCTCCACGGCACACATGAAGGCTGCACCCGTCCACGGCACACATGAAGGCTGCACTCCTCCACGGCACACATGAAGACTGCACCCCTCCACGGCACACATGAAGGCTGCACCCCTCCACGGCACCCATGAAGGCTGCACTCCTCCACGGCACACATGAAGGCTGCACCCCTCCACGGCACACATGCAGGCTCCACTCTTCCACGGCCAACATGAAGGCTGCAGCCCTCCACGGCACACATGAAAGCTGCACCCCTCCACGACACACATGAAGGCTGCACTCCTCCACGGCACACATGAAGACTGCACCCCTCCAAAGCACACATGAAGACTGCACCCCTCGACGGCACACATGAAGACGGCACCCCTCCACGGCACACATGAAGACTGCCCGCCTCCACGGCACACATGAAGGCTGCACCCCTCCACGGCACACATGCAGGGCCCACTATTCCACGGCACACATGAAGGCTCCACCCCTCCACGGCATACATGAAGGCTCCACCCCTGGACGGCACACATGAAGGCTGCACCTCTCTACGGCACACATGAAGGCTGCACCCCTCGACGGCACACATGAAGGCTGCACCCCTCCACGACACACATGAAGGCTGCACCTCCTCACGGCACACATGAAGGCTGCACCCCTCCACGGCACACACGAAGACTGCACCTCTCCACGGCACACATGAAGGCGGCTCTCCTCCACGGCACTCAAGAAGGCTGCACCCCTCCACGGCACACATGAAGGCTCCACCCCTCCACGGCACACATGAAGGTTGCACCCTTCCACGGCACACACGAAGACTGCCCCTCTCCACGGCACACATGAAGGCTCCACCCCTCGACGGCACACATGAAGACTGCACCCCTCCACGGCAAACATGAAGGCTGAACCCCTCCACGGCACACACGAAGGCTGCACCCCTCCACGGCACAAATGAAAGCTGCACCCCTCCACGGCACACATGAAGGCTGCACCCTCCACGGCACACATGAAGGCTGCACCCCTCCACGGCACACATGAAATCTGCACCACTCCACGGCACACATGAAGGCTGCACCCTCCACGGCACACATGAAGGCTGCACCCCTCGACGGCACACATGAAGGCTGCACCCCTCCACGGCACACATGACGGCTCCACCCCTGGACGGCACACATGAAGGCTGTACCCCTCCACGGCCCACATGAAGGCTGCACCCCTCCACGGCACACATGAAAGCTGCATCCCTCCAAGGCACACATGAAGGCTGTACCCCTCCACGGCCCACATGAAAGCTGCATCCCTCCAAGGCACACATGAAGGCTGCACCCCTCCACGGCACACATGAAGGCTCCACCCCTGGACGGCACACATGAAGGCTGTACCCCTCCACGGCCCACATGAAGGCTGCACCCCTCGACGGCACACATGAAGGCTGCACCCATCCACGGCACCCATGAAGACTGCACCCCTCCACGGCACACATAAAGGCTGCACCCCTCCACGGCACACATGAAGGCTGCACCCCTCCACGGCACACATGAAGGCTGAAACCCTCCACGGCACACATGAAGGCTGCACCCCTCCACGGCACACATGAAGGCTCCACCCTCCATGGCACACATGCAGGCTCCACTCCTCCACGGCACACATGAAGGCTGCACCCGTCCACGGCACACATGAAGGCTGCACTCCTCCACGGCACACATGAAGACTGCACCCCTCCACGGCACACATGAAGGCTGCACCCCTCCACGGCACCCATGAAGGCTGCACTCCTCCACGGCACACATGAAGGCTGCACCCCTCCACGGCACACATGCAGGCTCCACTCTTCCACGGCCAACATGAAGGCTGCAGCCCTCCACGGCACACATGAAAGCTGCACCCCTCCACGACACACATGAAGGCTGCACTCCTCCACGGCACACATGAAGACTGCACCCCTCCAAAGCACACATGAAGACTGCACCCCTCGACGGCACACATGAAGACGGCACCCCTCCACGGCACACATGAAGACTGCCCGCCTCCACGGCACACATGAAGGCTGCACCCCTCCACGGCACACATGCAGGGCCCACTATTCCACGGCACACATGAAGGCTCCACCCCTCCACGGCATACATGAAGGCTCCACCCCTGGACGGCACACATGAAGGCTGCACCTCTCTACGGCACACATGAAGGCTGCACCCCTCGACGGCACACATGAAGGCTGCACCCCTCCACGACACACATGAAGGCTGCACCTCCTCACGGCACACATGAAGGCTGCACCCCTCCACGGCACACATGAAGGCTGCACCCCTCGACGGCACACATGAAGGCTGCACCCCTCCACGGCACACATGAAGGCTGCACCCCTCGACGGCACACATGAAGGCTGAACCCCTCGACGGCACACATGAAGGCTGCACCCCTCGACGGCACACATGAAGGCTGCACCCCTCGACGGCACACATGAAGGCTGCACCCCTCGACGGCACACATGAAGGCTCCACCCCTCCACGGCACACATGAAGGCTGCACCTCTCCACGGCACACATGAAGGCTGCACCCCTCCACGGCACGCATGAAGGCTGCACCCCACCACGGCACACATGAAGGCTGCACCCCTCCACGGCACACATGAAGGCTGCACCCCTCCACGGCACACATGAAGGCTGCACCCCTCCACGGCACACATGAAGGCTGCACCCCTCGACGGCACACATGAAGGCTGCACCCCTCGACGGCACACATGAAGGCTGCACCCCTCCACGGCACGCATGAAGGCTGCACCCCACCACGGCACACATGAAGACTGCACCCCTCCACGGCACACATGAAGGCTGCACCCCTCCACGGCACCCATGAAGGCTGCACTCCTCCACGGCACACATGAAGGCTGCACCCCTCCACGGCACACATGCAGGCTCCACTCTTCCACGGCCAACATGAAGGCTGCAGCCCTCCACGGCACACATGAAAGCTGCACCCCTCCACGACACACATGAAGGCTGCACTCCTCCACGGCACACATGAAGACTGCACCCCTCCAAAGCACACATGAAGACTGCACCCCTCGACGGCACACATGAAGACGGCACCCCTCCACGGCACACATGAAGACTGCCCGCCTCCACGGCACACATGAAGGCTGCACCCCTCCACGGCACACATGCAGGGCCCACTATTCCACGGCACACATGAAGGCTCCACCCCTCCACGGCATACATGAAGGCTCCACCCCTGGACGGCACACATGAAGGCTGCACCTCTCTACGGCACACATGAAGGCTGCACCCCTCGACGGCACACATGAAGGCTGCACCCCTCCACGACACACATGAAGGCTGCACCTCCTCACGGCACACATGAAGGCTGCACCCCTCCACGGCACACACGAAGACTGCACCTCTCCACGGCACACATGAAGGCGGCACTCCTCCACGGCACTCAAGAAGGCTGCACCCCTCCACGGCACACATGAAGGCTCCACCCCTCCACGGCACACATGAAGGTTGCACCCTTCCACGGCACACACGAAGACTGCCCCTCTCCACGGCACACATGAAGGCTCCACCCCTCGACGGCACACATGAAGACTGCACCCCTCCACGGCAAACATGAAGGCTGAACCCCTCCACGGCACACACGAAGGCTGCACCCCTCCACGGCACAAATGAAAGCTGCACCCCTCCACGGCACACATGAAGGCTGCACCCTCCACGGCACACATGAAGGCTGCACCCCTCCACGGCACACATGAAATCTGCACCACTCCACGGCACACATGAAGGCTGCACCCTCCACGGCACACATGAAGGCTGCACCCCTCGACGGCACACATGAAGGCTGCACCCCTCCACGGCACACATGACGGCTCCACCCCTGGACGGCACACATGAAGGCTGTACCCCTCCACGGCCCACATGAAGGCTGCACCCCTCCACGGCACACATGAAAGCTGCATCCCTCCAAGGCACACATGAAGGCTGTACCCCTCCACGGCCCACATGAAAGCTGCATCCCTCCAAGGCACACATGAAGGCTGCACCCCTCCACGGCACACATGAAGGCTCCACCCCTGGACGGCACACATGAAGGCTGTACCCCTCCACGGCCCACATGAAGGCTGCACCCCTCGACGGCACACATGAAGGCTGCACCCATCCACGGCACCCATGAAGACTGCACCCCTCCACGGCACACATAAAGGCTGCACCCCTCCACGGCACACATGAAGGCTGCACCCCTCCACGGCACACATGAAGGCTGAAACCCTCCACGGCACACATGAAGGCTGCACCCCTCCACGGCACACATGAAGGCTCCACCCTCCATGGCACACATGCAGGCTCCACTCCTCCACGGCACACATGAAGGCTGCACCCGTCCACGGCACACATGAAGGCTGCACTCCTCCACGGCACACATGAAGACTGCACCCCTCCACGGCACACATGAAGGCTGCACCCCTCCACGGCACCCATGAAGGCTGCACTCCTCCACGGCACACATGAAGGCTGCACCCCTCCACGGCACACATGCAGGCTCCACTCTTCCACGGCCAACATGAAGGCTGCAGCCCTCCACGGCACACATGAAAGCTGCACCCCTCCACGACACACATGAAGGCTGCACTCCTCCACGGCACACATGAAGACTGCACCCCTCCAAAGCACACATGAAGACTGCACCCCTCGACGGCACACATGAAGACGGCACCCCTCCACGGCACACATGAAGACTGCCCGCCTCCACGGCACACATGAAGGCTGCACCCCTCCACGGCACACATGCAGGGCCCACTATTCCACGGCACACATGAAGGCTCCACCCCTCCACGGCATACATGAAGGCTCCACCCCTGGACGGCACACATGAAGGCTGCACCTCTCTACGGCACACATGAAGGCTGCACCCCTCGACGGCACACATGAAGGCTGCACCCCTCCACGACACACATGAAGGCTGCACCTCCTCACGGCACACATGAAGGCTGCACCCCTCCACGGCACACATGAAGGCTGCACCCCTCGACGGCACACATGAAGGCTGCACCCCTCCACGGCACACATGAAGGCTGCACCCCTCGACGGCACACATGAAGGCTGAACCCCTCGACGGCACACATGAAGGCTGCACCCCTCGACGGCACACATGAAGGCTGCACCCCTCGACGGCACACATGAAGGCTGCACCCCTCGACGGCACACATGAAGGCTCCACCCCTCCACGGCACACATGAAGGCTGCACCTCTCCACGGCACACATGAAGGCTGCACCCCTCCACGGCACGCATGAAGGCTGCACCCCACCACGGCACACATGAAGGCTGCACCCCTCCACGGCACACATGAAGGCTGCACCCCTCCACGGCACACATGAAGGCTGCACCCCTCCACGGCACACATGAAGGCTGCACCCCTCGACGGCACACATGAAGGCTGCACCCCTCGACGGCACACATGAAGGCTGCACCCCTCCACGGCACGCATGAAGGCTGCACCCCACCACGGCACACATGAAGGCTGCACCCCTCCACGGCACACATGAAGGCTGCACCCCTCCACGGCACACATGAAGGCTGCACCCCTCCACGGCACACATGAAGGCTGCACCCCTCGACGGCACACGTGAAGGCTGCACCCCTCCACGGCACACATGAAGGCTGCACCCCTCCACGGCACACATGAAGGCTGCACCCCTCCACGGCACACATGAAGGCTGCACCCCTCGACGGCACACATGAAGGCTGCACCCCTCCACGACACAAATGAAGGCTGCAGCCCTCCACGGCACACATGAAAGCTGCACCCCGCCACGGCACACATGAAGGCTGCACCCCTCGACGGCACACATGAAGGCTCCACCCCTCCACGGCACACATGAAGGCTGCACCTCTCCACGGCACACATGAAGGCTGCACCCCTCCACGGCACGCATGAAGGCTGCACCCCACCACGGCACACATGAAGGCTGCACCCCTCCACGGCACACATGAAGGCTGCACCCCTCCACGGCACACATGAAGGCTGCACCCCTCCACGGCACACATGAAGGCTGCACCCCTCGACGGCACACATGAAGGCTGCACCCCTCCACGACACAAATGAAGGCTGCAGCCCTCCACGGCACACATGAAAGCTGCACCCCTCCACGGCACACATGAAGGCTGCACTCCGCCACGGCACACATGAAGACTGCACCCCTCCACGGCACACATGAAGACTGCACCCCTCGACGGCACACATGAAGACGGCACCCCTCCACGGCACACATGAAGACGGCCCGCCTCCACGGCACACATGAAGGCTGCACCCCTCCACGGCACACATGCAGGGCCCACTCTTCCACGGCACACATGGCGGCTCCACCCCTCCACGGCATACATGAAGGCTCCACCCCTGGACGGCACACATGAAGGCTGCACCCCTCCACGGCACACATGAAGGCTCCACCCCTCTACGGCACACATGAAGGCTGCACCCCTCGACGGCGCACATGAAGGCTGCACCCCTCCACGACACACATGAAGGCTGTACCCCTCCACGGCACACATGAAGGCTGCACCCCTTGACGGCACACATGAAGGCTGCACCCCTCGACGGCACACATGAAGGCTGCACCCCTCGACGGCACACATGAAGGCTGTACCCCTCCACGGCACACATGAAGGCTGCACCCCTTGACGGCACACATGAAGGCTGCACCCCTTGACGGCACACATGAAGGCTGCACCCCTCGACGGCACACATGAAGGCTGCACCCCTCCACGACACACATGAAGGCTGCACCCCTCCACGGCACACATGAAGGCTGCACCCCTCTACGGCACACATGAAGGCTGCACCCCTCGACGGCACACATGAAGGCTGCACCCCTCCACGGCACACATGAAGGCTGCACCCCTCCACGGCACCCATGAAGGCTGCACCCCTCCACGGCACACATGAAGGCTGTACCCCTCCACGGCACACATGAAGGCTGCACCCCTCGACGGCACACATGAAGGCTGCACCCCTCCACGGCACACATGAAGGCTGCACCCCTCCACGGCACCCATGAAGGCTGCACCCCTCCACGGCACACATGAAGGCTGCACCCCTCCACGGCACACATGAAGGCTGCACCCCTCCACGGCACACATGAAGGCTGCACCCCTTGACGGCACACATGAAGGCTGCACCCCTCCACGGCACACATGAAGGCTGCACCCCTCGACGGCACACATGAAGGCTGCACCCCTCCACGGCACACATGAAGGCTGCACCCCTCGACGGCACACATGAAGGCTGCACCCCTCGACGGCACACATGAAGGCTGCACCCCTCGACGGCACACATGATAGCTGCACCCCTCCACGGCACACATGAAGGCTGCACCTCCTCACGGCACACATGCAGGCTCCACCCCTCCACGGCACACATGAAGGCTGCACCCCTCCACGGCACACATGAAGGCTGCACCCCTCCACGGCACACATGAAGGCTGCACCCCTCCACGTCACACATGAAGGCTGCACCCCTCCACGGCACACATGAAGGCTGCACCCCTATACGGCACACATGAAGGCTGCACCCCTCCACGGCACACATGAAGGCTGCACCCCTCCACGGCACACATGAAGGCTGCACCCCTCCACGGCACACATGAAGGCTGCACCCCTCCACGACACACATGAAGGCTGCACCCCTCGACGGCACACATGAAGGCTGCACCCCTCGACGGCACACATGAAGGCTGCACCCCTCGACGGCACACATGAAGGCTGCACCCCTCGACGGCACACATGAAGGCTGCACCCCTCCACGGCACACATGAAGGCTGCACCCCTCCACGGCACACATGAAGGCTGCACCCCTCGACGGCACACATGAAGGCTGCACCCCTCGACGGCACACATGAAGGCTGCACCCCTCGACGGCACACATGAAGGCTGCACCCCTCGACGGCACACATGAAGGCTGCACCCCTCGACGGCACACATGAAGGCTGCACCCCTCGACAGCACACATGAAGGCTGCACCCCTCGACGGCACACATGAAGGCTGCACCCCTCGACGGCACACATGAAGGCTGCACCCCTCGACGGCACACATGAAGGCTGCACCCCTCCACGGCACACACGAAGGCTGCACCCCTCCACGGCACACATGAAGGCTGCACCGCTTGACCGCCTTCTACTTACCCAGCGACCCCTTATTTCCACGCCACCCCCCCCCCTCACTTTCCCAGACCCCCATCCTCCGCCCCTCAACTGCACTCTCAAACGCCTCTATCCCATTTCGTCTTTCCGGGATATCACATTAGTTCTTTTGTGTAATATTGGCACACCAAGGCACGCGCCGGTTTCGGGGACAAAGGCTGAAGTGTGTGGAGCTTCGTATTCACGACGGTTCAGCTAACGTTACGCTGACAAAAACGCCACGTCCGTTTTGCCGAAGCCAAAAATGTAAGAATAATATTCACTGTCTCGTGGTATTCGCTTTTTAACAAACAGGACGAATGCGCTGCGGTATGCGTTAGGTTTATTGCATATTCAGGATGCTTTAACCACTTTTGGTCATATCGCGTTAGTGGGAGAAGGAAGGGAGAATAGAGCCATGTCCCCTGGGGTAACCCCTACTCGTTGCGAAGAAGGACCTGGGATCTTTATCCTGCGACCACACAGACATGGCCACAGTAGGGCTCGAATCACCGATCCACGTGCCGTTAGGCTCTCAGGTGGCCAGAGCACTCAAGGCGAGCGCTCTAACCCACTGAGCTATCGGAGCGGCCCGGTATATTTTAGGTTCAGGGACCCAACTTGCGCGTTATAGCCCACGCATAAGGTGATCGAAGAAAATATATGTATGTGCTGGGTTGTCATTTTCTTATTTTTATATTGCACCATTCTCTTGTAAAAAAAACATAATTGTGTCGCCCGATTGATAAGAATCTTTAAGTGATTTGTCGGCGTACGATGAGTGAAATTTCAGCCAAATACAGCTCCATGATATGTAAGTTGGCCGTTGGAATACAAATGAAGATCTAGTAGTAACATTAGCAGCATCTTTATGATATAAACAAATGGTTGGTGTCTGTCAATGTTGAAAAACCACGTATATGGGAGAATTATATTGTGAAAAGAATAACGACGACTGTTGAATCCGGTTTATTGCATAAACAACCAAAAAACCCTGAAGACAAGAAACCAAAACAATTAATAATATGGCTGTGGCTGCATGGGGAGCAAAGAGCTCTAATACATGAGACACGCTCATCACAGTCATTATCAGTATTCTAAGGTCTGTCTCACAGAGGTATGACGTTAGTCATTGAACTATTTAAATGGTAAAGATATAGTATAAGATATTACAAAATAGTATAAAGCAATCATATTGAGATAAGGATATCAGCCAATAAAACAATCACTGAAAATGGGAGAAACACTCACTCCCAGGTATGGTGCCCATGTACATGCTCACAGTACCGGCGGTGGAGCAATGCACAAACAGATGGGGTGCCCATCTACAGGCTCACGGCCTCAGTGACGTGCAGGCTTTGACCTGAGTACGTTTTAAAACAATACAAAATACTGCGTTAACGACACCTAACGACTTATAAGTGAGTAATATAATAATGCCCAAGTATAATTATATTGACCATAAACCGTGACATACTAAATATAAACTAATACCGCTCAACAACACATGGTCATTGAAGTCACCACCAACTCGGCAATGCCGGCAGCTAACAAGCGTAGTAAATCCCAAATAACTCATATAATTGATAATAACCTACCTTGTGAAATACGTGGTACAAGCTACACACTTGTCTCTATAAACTTTGATTATAATTACACTAGTTATCTAAATATTTACCTTGTAAAATGACATTGGTGGGCAGTAAACAGACAACGTGTGAGTTGTGACGTACGAACCGCTTTTGTATGACTCGGCACGCCTCGCTATGGAAAACGGCACGAATCCTGACAACCATTGTATGGGCGGCGCTTGACGCATTAACACATGTCACAATATAATGTTTACTTAATCACGCATTATCATCAAGAGCATCACTGTCTGCAAACCCCGATTAAACAACCAGATATCACAACGCCATTAAAGCAATTATCAGTAGAATATAGAAAATTTAGCATACACAAAATAGTAGTTGTGACGTAATACATACGGACCATCAACGTGCTATACCACTTGGTTGTATCATATTTATCTTTGTGAATAAACTTTTATAATAAAATAAATAAATAATTTCAGTTGTATTTGTTATGTTTCGACAATGCAGAAATTGTCTCGGCCGGGCCCGAATTCAACCTCCCGTTGGCAAGGAGCGCCTTTCTTTCGATCATTCACTTACATCAGTTTTGCTTTTTTCCAATCATGCTGTGGAAAAATGTCTTCCATGTGCGTTATGTCGGACGAACAAGTCAGACAAGCAAAGCAACCACTTTGCCGTCAGTTTCAGAGATGAGTACTTATCACTTGGTTCTACCATCAGCTATGATTGTAAATATCAAACTCACAATTAAGGAGAAAGGACTTAAGCGTGGGCGGTGCTTAGTGTCGGAGTATGCGTTGGTCTATTATAGCTCTTACGCGCTTAAATGGCTTATTTCCTTGCTAGTTCAAGGTCATCGTAACTTTTCCATACATCTTCCAATTTTCAGATTCAACCTAGTCTACACGCATCCTCGAGATGGGGCTGGGCGCATTTTGTTGGTAACCCGTGTATGTCCCACAGGTTGACCGAATCCTGGGGAACGAATACGCATATTAGTCATCGGTTCACCGCCCGACACTTCTTTCACTCAGGTCGGGGTCGGGTGCGCCCGCATCCATTCGGTATGCCTATGTGCCCCGATCAAAACAGCACGGGGCATTCGGGAGAAGATGGCGGCTGAAAAAAAACCCTCAATTAAAGGAAGAATATGCTCGTCTTGCGTTATACTTACCGTCTCTCAGGTCGGCTTGGATTTGCTTACTGGCAAAATTGGTGCACACTATGTATATAGAGGACACATAATTAGAAAATGAAATTCGTCTTCGATTACTTCATTATCTTCATTTACACAATATTTACACAGATACATACATCTCTAGACAACGTATCTCTTCTGATTTTTGTGAGTATATGAACCGGATGTACAGCAGAAGTCATATGGTCATAATATTAACGGTCATAAAAATTCCAACTGAGGCGTTTGTGTAGCAAACCAAGCCAGGGACAATGGACTACTGTTAAACAAGAGACAAGATTAATAACACGGGCATGACTTCTACCACTACTACTAATTAACCGTAGGAATTGAAATAGTAAACAGAAACAAGAACACTCAGCGGGTCAACTCAAGTCACTCTTCCCTAAATATGTAGACCCTTCATACTTGAGCTCATTACAGCAACATAATACAACATGTGCCAGCGTTTCTGCGTAGACACATATAACCGGCCGAGCAATATATATAGTACGTACGCTGGTTCACCAATGTTTCCTCGATCCGCGAAGCCTCTCAATGCCAAACTATGGTGATGAATATAAGTTAGCCATCTATGTCCTTTTATTATATTACATATGAGGAGATCAAGTATCGACTACAAGCCCATCACCCATCACACACCACCACCGCCACCACCCGCCCATCACCCATCACACACCACCACCGCCACCACCCGCCCATCACCCATCACACACCACCACCACCACCACCCGCCCATCACCCATCACACACCACCACCACCACCACCCGCCCATCACCCATCACACACCACCACCACCACCACCCGCCCATCACCCATCACACACCACCACCACCGCCACCACCCGCCCATCACCCATCACGCACCACCACCACCACCACCCGCCCATCACCCATCACACACCACCACCACCACCACCACCCACCCACCACCCATCACAAACCACCACCACCACCACCCGCCCATCACCCATCACACACCACCACCACCGCCACCACCCGCCCATCACCCATCACACACCACCACCACCACCACCCGCCCATCACCCATCACACACCACCACCACCGCCACCACCCGCCCATCACCCATCACACATCACCGCCACCACCACCCGCCCATCACCCATCACACACCACCACCACCACCACCACCCACCCATCACCCATCACACACCACCACCACCACCACCCGCCCATTACCCATCACACACCACCACCACCACCACCACCACCACCCGCCCATCACCCATCACACACCACCACCACCACCACCACCCACACACCACACATCACAAACCACCACCGCCACCACCCGCCCATCACCCATCACACACCACCACCACCACCACCCG